>QGQJ01000270.1:0-56506 GCA_003206725.1 Blastomyces emzantsi | reverse complement strand
ATAGTAGATTATAAATTACCAATAATATATTGAATATACTTAAAAATGATTGATATATGAGGTGAATAATTTTGTCAATTTGTATGCAAAACAGCGATGGTTAGGTGGAGTGATCGTTAGGTGGGAGTGATCGTTAGGTGGGAGTGATTGTTAGGTGGGTGATCACGTTAATTTATACGGACAAATTATCAATTGCAAATAACAGAATTCAAGCCCAGAATCAATAAACTCTCGCAGCTAATATAGAGCAAAGAGAGGAAAACAAGCATATAAGATACAGCTTTTGCGGAAGTTGGCCTCTGTTGGCATACCATTTGTACTGCTGCCGCTTGCTTGGTGCATCACATAGATGGCTTTACCCGCGACTAGTTTCCCTGCAGGGACTTTGCGCTATAACCCGCTGTCTATACCTGCATAAGAGCTTATAAGTACATATGGCTGGTTAAATCTTTCTGTAGCCCCCTTCCACTTGCTCTCTTTTTCTCCTTCTTCTCGTTCTCCCACTCTCTAACTCCGTACCCCATCCTTACAATTGCTACCCGTTCATTGAAAAGTCCGGCGATATACATAGGCACCAGACGAGAACAAATATGGCCCCTCCAAGTGTTCTGATGGTGAGCCTGCTCTCGCAAATATTTGAGTAAGACGGTTGATCACGCAAAAGATTTCTAACTATGTATCCTATCGCAGGTGGGAACCGGAGAATACACCACTGGCTTCGTAGACGGACGCGAATCAGGTTCAGACAAGAAAGTTGGCGTCGTGGGCTTGACCCTCTTCGATTTGCGCAGGAGGGGTAAAGTCGGTAGCTTGAGCATGGTGGGCGTGTCCGGGTTCAAGTTTCCCGCAATTAGTGAGTACACTTTCATACGGATTGAATGAGCCGCTTCTACATCCAGTTCAGGGGATGGTATGATTGACGTCGTACATCACCAATCACATCCTAATAAAATACCGCGGAACAGAACAACACCTCCAAAAAAACATCTCGCAGGTCTATAACAACCTCGACGTCTCTTTTCAATCTTTTCCCGCAGATGATCAAGTGGACCCAGAAGCCTACAAGGCCGCCATAGATGACCTGCCCCCTGGGTCCGCGGTCACCATTTTCACCCCAGACACCACTCATTACCCCGTCGCCTTGTACGCCATCCGGCGCAAGATCCATGTCTTGATTACCAAACCCGCCACAAAGCTATTGAAAGACCACCTCCACCTCCTCGAGGAGTCGCGCAAGCACGGTGTCTTCGTCTTTGTGGAGCACCACAAGCGCTTCGACCCAGCTTACTCCGACGCACGCGCCAAGGCACGCACCCTCGGAGACTTCAACTATTTCTACAGCTACATGAGCCAGCCGAAGAGCCAGCTGGAGACGTTCAAGGCCTGGGCGGGCCGTGATAGCGACATTTCGTATTACTTGAACTCACACCATGTGGATATCTGCGAAAGTATGGTGCCGGAGTATGCACCGGTGAAGGTGACGGCGATGGCATCGAAGGGTGCCGCGGTGGCACTGGGCTGTGTGCCTGAGACAGAGGACACGATCACACTGTTAGTAGAATGGAAGAAAAACGGTGAGCAGAGCAAGATTGCCACGGGGGTTTATACGGCGAGCTGGACAGCGCCACAGAAGGCTGGGGTTCATTCAAATCAGTATTTTCATTGTATGTACGGGCCCTAGATGGAGGAATTTGGAAATCTCGTCCGCTACCATTCGCACCTATCCCCTTCCCCTTTATCTTCGCCGCTTTCGGGAGGGAAAGCCTTTGTGCGCCGTGAGAATTAATAAAAATCCGAAAACTTTAGGGATGGGCTCGAAGGGCGAAATTCGGATCGATCAAGCCAAGCGTGGCTATGATGTGACAGACGATAATCAGGGCAATGTCGCCTGGATAAATCCGTAAGTTCCACATATTCTACTCCGCCCCCACAGCACACCACCCCACCTCAAAAAATCCAATCAAGAATAAACTTTCTGGAAAAATCCCGCAACGCTCCAGCCAACCTCATCCCGAGGTCTGGCAAGGAAGAATCTGTGAAAAGAAATTAAAAAGAAATAACCTTTCACGCCGCCAACTTCTACCGATCATTTTCTGTCTAACTTATTTTCGCAGATTCTACATGCGTTATGCACCGGACGAAGAAGGCAATTTCGGCGGTCAGACAGGTTATGGTTATATCAGCTTTGAGAAGTTTGTAGATGCCGTAAGCGCGTTGAACGACGGCCGCGTGACTCTAGATGAGCTAGATAAACGTGGGCTACCAACCCTTAAGAACACGATCGCCACCACGGCAATTTTGGAGGCTGGGAGGGTGTCGCTAGATGAGAAACGCGCGGTCGGGATTGAAAGGTTGGGAGAATTTTGGCGGTTGAACTAATGTGAAATGTCGCTGGTCGGGACCACGTAGGGTGTAAGGGGAAAAGGAGGATATATCACGTACCTTGCGAAGGGGTTGGATTCGCTTCTTCCTTTCATGCATGGATGCTTCACGCATACTGTTTTCCTTTTGTGGCAGGAAGTTTGATTCTCGTGGGAGGCAAAGGGACAATTGCAAGATAATTCATGATTTGGGTGGGTATGTAAGGATTGAGTTGAAATGAATAAATTGGACGTGACTGATTCCATAGCTCACCCATACGGCAAGAAATGATGGAGAGACGGTGAATGAAATAGGGAGAGAGCAAAGAAGAGGGTGAAATAAACTTACAAGGTTGTTCAGTAGCATTAACGTGCCATACATAGCCAGCCGGCCCGCCAAACGTAAGGCACAGCCGTAGGGTTAGTTATATGTATGGCTTTTTTGGGGTTTCTTTTCGTACGGGAATCGTTAAAAAGAATTTTTTATTTATTTTTTCTGACGCTTGCAATTCATTATTGAATTGCGAGGTGGGTGGTTGGTAAATAGATCACATGAATCTATAGATTCATGTGATTTATCCCCTATTCCATATTTAATAGAATCCGGGGTTCATATGCAAGCGGACATAAAAAGTCCGAGTGCAATGCATGTAGCTAAGCAATCTAGAAGAAATAGAGTAGGTTAGTTGGGGAGTAAACAGATGAAGATGGATTTGATTTCAAGTGAGGTATGATTATTGGGAATTAACTTACGCTCAACCACATAATTCTCGATCCAATATGTACCTAGGTAAGGAACTATTGGATCAAGTTTTCCTGCTTTTAATATAGATGTCTTAGATTTTGGTGACAGAAACACATCGCACTAATACAGGAAATATAGTAAATCGCGTTAACTTACGTGTGCGGCGACAGCCAGCATTATTTTTGTTTAATTAAATTTGCTGTAGAAGTAAGCCTCGGGGCACTGGATGAGTGAACCAAAGGGTCCTGGACTAACAGCTGAAGAGTAAATTCTTCCTAGATGAAGAAAAGTCGCATTAGGTTTCTGCCAGTATCTTGGTGCTTACGGACTTCCCAAGGCTTACAAAGTTGGACATGAACACCTAGTAGGAATTCAGGAGGCGTTAATTGGGTTTAGCCTGGGAAGAATTAGCTCAATTTCCCAAAATAATTTCCAACGTTTCCCTTCAGGAACTGCCCGAAAATGTGAGAGAATAGCCGCTCTCAGAACTGACCTTGACGGCTTGATCTCAGATACGACAGCGGGGTTTGACGTTTTCGTATGTCGTCAATTGATTCAAGCAAAGAGCCCTAAGGAGAGACGGGATGAGTTAGTTAACGGGACATGGCAAAAAAATAATGATGATGATTAGTTAATGTTAGCAATGGGCAGAGGGAGACCCTGAAGGGCATTGTATTGTGGTTTGCGTTTGAGGTGTAGTTGACGTCGAAGCGCGAGTGGGATGGACGACTGAGTTGTTGCATGTCAGCAATCTAGTGGGTAATATATAGGGTAGTGCGGGGCGCTAGTCCGTACTAGGAAGCCCCGTAGGGCTAGGTAGGTCCAAGGTACAAAGATGACGTCAATCACGTGAAGTGGGCACCAGATTTGGATAATTCAGAAGGCCAGACGACTTTGCACCGCCATGAACGCCACACTTCAGCCACCCGTTGCGAATCCGCGGTGACCCAAGAAGAGAAGCACGCCAGCCACATCGCCCGACCTGAATAGGCACCTGCCCAGATGATTTGCCGCGAGGAAGGTTTGAAAATTTACCAAAGAGCCGGATTTAAAGTCCGGACTACGTCATTGCTCAGCTCTACATGATTATTGGCATGCGTCCGGGTCAACTTTTTCCCGCGCAAGTTTCCCAAGGCACATCCGCAAAGATCTACACACGTGGGCAGCCCGTCTGCTCGGAAGGGGAGCGGTGATTTGGCCTGTCTACTATGTAGGCAGCGTAAAGTAAGGTGGCGGTTGTGGGTCACACATCCGACGTATTCAAATTTTGTTTGGGCGGCTTCGACAAATATCTATGAATTGATCCAGCTTGTATCTCTCCGAGGGGAATTGCTCCCTTTTCAGTTTGATTTTATCCCTCCTCAGAGTATCAAGGATTGTTTCCCTTTCAACCCGAGGCTTGGTTGACACAATATATAACGAATTTGGGACTGAGGGTATTTAGTATGTAACAATTGAAAGAGTGTAGCACTTCCCCCATTTCCATTCGGATTCCGTGAGTCGCGTTTCCATCAGTTTTGTCCACCAAAAGATCCGGTTGACGGAGGGATACAGTGTCCTGATTCCAAATTTTCGGGCGGCTGTGCCTCTCTGCCTACGTCGACGGTTAATATAATCACATCTTCACCACCTGGCATCCATCACCAAGCCGCCAAACAAGGTTCCAGATGCATGACGGTGCGTCCATGGAAGCGGCGAAAAAAACCCCAAGGCCACGACTTGTGACATCAGATAGTTAGGTATGATAATTTCTCAGGGAAGACGATATCCAAGCTACGGATTCTACCCCTCTCGAGTGTACTAGGTTCGGGGTGGGGCCAGATGGAGACGGGGAGAAGAGAAGAAAAATCGCTCCCTGATACAGTTTATTTGAAAGCCCAAGCTCCCTTTCCCCTCCCAGAAGTGATCCGCCGAGAATACCCACACCATAGCTCGTTGCAAAATGCCTCGCAGATCTGTTTGGGTTATTTTCACGACGGGGAGATTTGAAGAGGGGATGGATGGCTTAACTCCCGCCAAGGAGGGCGGTGTAATATACCGCCAAGCACGGGCGAGAAGATATATCCGATCAGACGTAAACATACACTCATCAGGAACCATGAATCTATCTGCCTCAAACGGGCGTAAGGAAAAATAGTTATGGATGGGATGTAGAATCACTTGAATGTTCAAACAGTGCAACCACAACCAAGGAAGGGGGTGTTGGCGGTTATATGCATATGCAGAGGTTGTTGACCTCCTGTCAGCGTCTGTTGGAAGGCAGGATCACGCCTTGTCGCCGTCACGAGCAACAAGCCCCTACCCCACGGCGCCGATTGGCAGGACAAAATATGACCAAAGGAGAGAGCGTCAGGTAGCCTTGCAAGATCCGCCAGAGCTACGGAGTAAATGGAGGCGGGATCCATGGATGTGCCGAAAGAGCGCCAGAAGGTTTTTGAAAATGTTTTGCTGAGGTTGCAACAAAGTTAGATTAGTCAGACACGCTAGCTGTTTGAGCTGGTGGCCTTGCCAAGGAAGCGCTGTTTGATTGTGATTGGCGGACAGCCATTGGTCAGCGCTCCTGCCAACCCTCGGGAAGTTACCCCGAGCCAACCACAGCGGCGAAATAACCCCTTTACCTGCATCGCTGAAGCAGCAGAACCTACGCAGCGTAGGTAACTGGATCGGTGATCTGCTGCGGCCATTGTTTTTGTTCCTTTTGAAGGTTGTTGAAGGGGTCACCGACCATCAAACATGGACTGCGGCGCCTACATTGCGACGTTTGTGGTGTCAGCCGGACTCGTACCGCTCGCAGGCGAGGTACTTTTTCCATGGCGGGCGGGCGGCGTCGTCCAACTCCTGCAGGGGATACCAAGAAGCACAGCCCCGATGCTATTTCGCTGGTCCCCACAGCAGCCCGTTGCACGAAGAAACTCAAGCCAGACAGGCTGGACAGGAGAAGAACTTCGCCTTCTGCTGGTTTTGCTCTTTGTATTTTATAATTAACATGAGTTCGCCGTGAACATCTCCAATTACTATTTTTTTTTTTCAATACCTTCGCGACCTTGTCAATCACATCCCCCTTCCAAATTCAAACTTATTCGATATTCAGAATCTTCTTCCATAACTACCTGGCTACTGTCTGATCAAGGAGGAGGGTATAGAGACCTCTTTTTCGCCTGTGGTTTCGTCCGCCACCGCGCTCATGGCGAACAACAATAATAGATTGTTGGCTCCCCCAATACTCATCGATACTTCGGTATGTTGGCACCTGATTTCATTATCCCTAAGTGCGGATGTAATACTGACATCCAGCCAAAGCTATCCGACATATCAACTTCAGATTCGAGTAACCATGAGGATGCTATCTCGATAGATCGACCCACCTCGCGGAATAATGACGGCTCATTCCTCATCCCAAACAGCCCCGGCTCCATTGACGGAGAGACCCTTCGTTCTCGTTCCGGCTCGTTTCTCTCAAATGTAGAGACTCTGAGATCTAGAGCTGGGTCCACGGCACACTCGCATTCGCCAGAGAAAGCGGCAGTCGACTACGATGACGTCCCATTATCAGAAGCTCTTAATCCAGACCAGCGAAACATCGCAGATTTCCGAGTGGAGAATAACCCTTTCGCCTTTTCGCCCGGTCAGCTGAATAAAATGTTAAATCCCAAGTCTCTCAAAGCATTTGTAGCGCTTGGAGGCCTACGGGGCTTGGAGCGCGGATTACGAACGGATTTGATGTCGGGATTGTCGATCGATGAAAGCAGGCTAGAAGGAACCGTTTCTTTTGAAGAAGCCACCAAACAATCTTCGGATAAATATCCAGAGACGAAGCGCGAATGGACGAAAATGCCCACGGAGTCTGGTTTCTCGGTTCAATCACAGTTTAAAGATCGGCTGCGGGTTTATCAGTCCAATAAACTACCGGAAAGACAGGCGGATGGGTTTTTGATTCTTCTCTGGAGGGCCTATAACGACAAAATCATTATCCTTCTCACCATTGCCGCTGTTGTATCCCTCGCTCTGGGCCTCTACGAGACGTTTAGCGGAGGATCGCAGGTTGAGTGGATTGAAGGTGTTGCCATTTGCGTTGCTATTTTAATCGTCACCCTTGTCACGGCTGCGAACGATTGGCAGAAGGAAAGACAGTTTGTCCAACTGAACAGGAGGGTTCGTATTTCTGGTTTTTTTTATAGTATATTTTTGATTGCTTGACACTGACAAAGCAGCAGAAAAACGACCGTCAAGTCAAAGTTATCCGTTCAGGGAAATCAGTCATGGTCTCAATTCACGACATCACAGTGGGCGATATCCTCCACCTGGAACCAGGTGATGCGATCCCCGCGGATGGCATTTTCCTTACTGGTCATGGTGTCAAATGTGACGAATCATCTGCCACCGGAGAATCGGACCAAATGAAGAAAACTCCTGGAGAAGAGGTGTGGCAACGCATCATGGATGGCACAGCTACAAAGAAACTCGACCCGTTTATTATTTCTGGAAGCAAGGTTCTTGAAGGCGTCGGCACCTATCTCGTCACCAGCGTTGGGCCCAATTCTTCTTACGGCAAAATCATGATGTCGCTGCAAACTCCGAACGATCCCACCCCTCTCCAGGTTAAGCTTGGAAGACTTGCCAATTGGATTGGAGGTCTTGGAACTGCGTACGTGCCGCCTTATACTCCAGTCTCTGATCTTGATACTGAGCACTGTCGCTAATTTTATCCATAGCGCGGCTGTTACTTTGTTTATGGTCCTTCTCATTCGCTTCCTTGTCCAGCTCCCTGATAATCCAGGAACTGCGGCACACAAAGGCAAAGAATTCCTACATATTTTAATCGTCGCAGTCACAGTTATTGTGGTCGCAATTCCAGGTAAGCATTAATCCATTGCATTCCAACCTGAAGCAGAAACTCCTTTTTTAACATTTTTTTACTAGAGGGCCTTCCGTTGGCTGTCACCTTAGCTCTGGCATTCGCCACCAAGCGCATGGTTAAGGAAAACAACCTTGTCCGCATCCTGCGTGCCTGCGAAACAATGGGAAACGCAACTGTCATTTGCTCAGACAAGACTGGTACTCTCACCCAGAACAAGATGACGGTTGTGGCAGGAACTGTCGGCATCGATACTAGTTTCAACGAGGCTTCGGAGGATGGGGAAGGATTTTCAAACATGGCAGAGAAACTAAAGAGCTTTCCTGCTGCAATTAGGAGTCTTCTCGTCAAAGGCATTGCTCTCAACTCGACTGCGTTCGAAGGTGAAGAAAACGGGCAACGAGTCTTTATCGGAAGCAAAACAGAAGTTGCCATGCTAGACCTTGCGCAGAACTACCTTGGGCTGGTGAATGTGGCTGAGGAGCGTTCCAATGCTGAGGTTGTTCAGCTCATTCCTTTCGACTCTACGCGCAAGTGTATGGGTGTCGTCGTCCGCCAGCCATCCGGAGAATATCGCCTTCACGTCAAGGGTGCCGCAGAAATACTACTTGGTCAATCCAGCAGGGTAATCTCGATCACTTCTGATAATGGTTACACTTTGGAAGCTCTCTCGGAGAGCTCGCGGAATATGATTCTTGACACCATCGTCACATACTCGAAGCGTTCTCTCCGTAACATCGGCGTGGTGTACAAAGATTTCGAATCATGGCCTCCAGCAGGTGCGAAGACTATGGAAGATGAGCGTTCCATGGCTGACTTTAATGATATCTTTCATGACATGAACTGGGTCGGCGTTGTTGGCATTCAAGACCCTTTGAGACCCGAGGTTCCGGCTGCTATTCAGAAGTGCAATATGGCCGGAGTTTCCGTGAAAATGGTTACAGGTTTGTACATTCTCCTTCTATCTCCTCAAAACTTGCTTATGGCTTGGTTACTAGAAATTAATACTAAGAATCCTAAATTGCAGGTGACAATATTACGACGGCCGTTGCTATCGCCACGGAATGCGGCATCAAAACTCCTGAAGGCATCGCCATGGAAGGACCCATGTTTCGACAACTCTCGGATGAGGAGATGGATAGAATCCTTCCAAATCTGCAAGTCCTAGCTCGTTCATCTCCAGAAGACAAACGGATCCTGGTTGCGCGACTGAAGCATCTTGGGGAGACTGTCGCTGTTACCGGTGATGGAACTAACGACGGACCGGCTCTTAAAACCGCTGATGTGGGATTTTCCATGGGCATTGCGGGTACGGAGGTTGCCAAAGAAGCCAGTTCGATTATTCTGCTGGATGATAACTTTAAGTCCATTGTCACTGCCATCTCCTGGGGACGAGCGGTAAACGATGCAGTTGCAAAGTTCCTTCAATTCCAAATTACCGTCAACATTACCGCCGTTTGCCTGACATTCGTGTCCGCCGTCTCAAACAGCAATAACGAGAGTGTATTGAAACCGGTTCAATTGTTATGGGTTAATCTCATTATGGACACCTTCGCGGCATTGGCACTCGCTACTGATGCGCCCACAGAGAAAATCCTAGATCGAAAGCCCACCCCAAAATCCGCTCCACTCTTCACAACAACAATGTGGAAAATGATCATCGGACAAACCATCTATCAGCTCGCCGTGACCTACACTCTCTACTTCGGCGGCGCCCGCATCTTTAACTACGACATGAGCGACCAGGTTGTTAGGGAGAAACTGAACACAGTTGTCTTCAACACCTTCGTTTGGATGCAGATCTTCAACGAATTCAACAACCGCCGCCTGGACAACAAGTTCAATATCTTCGAGGGTATACTCAAAAACTACTACTTCATCGGCATTAATTGTCTCATGTTCGGTGGGCAAGTCATGATCATCTTCGTCGGCGGCTCTGCACTTTCCGTGCGACCTATCGACGGCATCCAGTGGCTCATTTGCATCCTCTGCGCTATCATGTGCATACCATTTGCCGTCCTTATTCGCTGCTTCCCCGACCCGTGGTTCAAGGTCATGTTCGATGCTGTCGTGGGCACCATATCTACCATCTGGAGGCCAATTGGCAAAGGCCTCAGCATCGTATTTTCTCCAGTGGGTAACGGATTCCGTGCCATCGGCCGTTTCTTCTCACAGATGTCGTCGAAAATCTCTGGACGGAAGCCTCCGGCGGCTGAAAGGGAGCAGGACGAAGAGGCTGCTGCTGGTTCGGAAGTCAAGGAGGGCCCCCCCACAGCCGCGTTGAATGTCGCAGTTCCTGCGATCACGTTGTCTGGCAGCTAAACCTGCATTGATTTCTCTTTTCGTTCGTTTTACGTTGCAATACTAGGTGATTATTTTGTGTTATTTAGCGTGGTCTGTATCATTATTCGGCCGGATATTGTCCTTGATTTCTGTGTTATAGATATCTCTCATTGCATAGCGGCGGCGTTTATTGGGATCCCTACTTTACGTATTTTGGCGTTCCTTTTGCCCAATTCGCATTCTTACCTGGGGGTGGTTTTCCCTTGGTTCTGGTATGAAAGGTTTTGGGATATTTTAGAGAAATAGCTACAAAAATATTATCATTAATAGATTCAATGAAACGCGCACAGGTCTTGGAATACGACGTGTTGATTTTTTTTTTTCCACAATATCATCGAAAAGTGCCCACAGCCCCGCGGGTTTCTCTAGTTTGACACAGGCTTGGCATTGCGCATCCACCCGCCGCTGACATAAACCACCTTCCCCCCAAGGGCACCAACTGCAGCTATCAGCATTGTGATACCAGCATACCTACCTCGCCTTATTATTCCCTGAACAACCAAATCCACTTCCCGTTTTGGCGAATATTACCATTCTCTCCTCCCGGTAATACCAAACAGTTCAACTGACCACCAGCGGGGCGGAAACCACTCAACACGCCCCCCGGAAACCCAGCCTACCACCCTCCGCGAAACGACTACCACCACCAACAACGGCACAATGTCCCTCATAAACTACCGCACCGTCGACGTCGACAGCATCGACCCAGACTCTTCCGTAAACTTTCCCCTACAGACCCTTTTACCAGGCAACGTCCCCGCACCCACAACCTCCAGCACGGCCGCCAGCATTGGTTCACAAGTCCGCCAACTGCTCCGGTCCGGCGATTCGGAGGGGGCATTACGCCACGTACTCGACACAGCACCGTTGGGCGGCGATGATAGGGCGAAGGAGGTCCATTTAGCCACCGTTGTAGAGGTGTTGGGGGGCATAAGACAGGGGGAGATGACGAGGGTGCTTGAGGGCGTGTGCGCTGGGGATGGCGGGGCGGAGAGGGGGGATTGTTTGATGAAGTACTTGTGAGTGGTGTTTCTAGTTCTACTTCCATCTGGGTTTGAGTTGTGTTTTGTTTGAGACTAAGTGGATTTTGGGGATGCTCAAACATTCTTGTAAGTATATGTACAATGCTGACATTTTATGTCTGATGGTAGATATAAAGGGATGGCTGCGCATCCATCTGGGAGCCTCTCGCCGTCGAAGAAATCATCGCTGTCGCCACAGAGTACGGGATTTTCACAAATACAGGGGCGGAATCTTGGGGAGGGAGGTGGCGGACAACAAATGAGCGTATTGTTGAGCTGGCATGAGAAATTGGTTGATATTGTTGGGGTTGGATCGATTGTTCGTGTCATGACAGATCGGAGGACGGTTTGAAAGAAATAACGGCAGGGAAAAGGTTATTCTAAAGGGCGGCGATCATGGATGTAATTTTGCTATTTACTGGAGCACTGGGTATGGCAAAGTTCTCTTTGAGCAGTTATTAGTTCAAACATAGATCTCAATGCGGAGCATCACTTTTTTGCTCTCAGGATTTCCCATTACCAGCACCAGCGAGCTATGCAAGGAAATGCCACGGGTGCTTAATTTCACCGTTGCTCAAAATCGCCTCCTCCAAGTATGTCCTTCAGATTTACTTCTCCGCTTCCACGGGCCAGAGGCTGCTTCTGTCCTGCCCCTTCTTTCCACCCAATCATATATATCAGCCTGAACGTAGCAGGGATCCCTTCCCTTCCATCTTCCCCATGAAGCTCCCTATATATAGCATCACAAGCTAGCAAAACATCCCTTGATATTGGCCCAGCCTCACGTCGCAGGATCGCGTTATTCTCGCCCATTGCCTGCAAATCAGTCATCAAAGCAAACGTGTCTGGATACTCTACGACAATATCCTCCACGTCAACCGTAAGCAGCTTAAAGCCAGCTTTGCCCAGCAATCCCCCAACATCCCGGACATCAGCTAAGGGGGAGATATGCGGACTAACTCCTCCGCGCCGTTCAAGGTCCGCTAGTTGTAAAGATGTGCGTAGCTCGAAGAGCGTATCGCCGCCAAACATTGCGGCGATGAACGGGCTGTCTGGTTTTAAGATATGGTTTACTTGGGTGAGGAGAGAGGGGAGGTCATTTATCCAATGGATCGAGAGAGAGGAGAGGACTGCGTCGAAAGTGTTGGGTTCGAAGGGGAGAGATTCGAGAGTGGGAACCACCTGGCGAGTAATTTTCAGTTGGGAATTGAATGGGAGGTCTTCATCGCGGTACAGGAGGGAGGGGGATTCGTCGATGCAAGTTAGTGTTGAAATTCGACTTCCGATAGTGGTGGGATGCGGTGATGATGACGGCGTTTTCGTTTTTAAAGACGGCCCCTGCTCCTGCGATTGATCCCCTTCTTCTATTTGTTCTTGCTGTGGAGGAGGTACCGGCCGCGTGACTGCTTTCGCGATATTGCAACTGTTTGCGCCCAGGTCGAGGACGTTAGGGAAATGGCGGTTGATGTCCTAGCCAAATGAAATCAAGATTAGCCATTGAAACTTTTCCTTTGCATACAACAATTGACGGCATAAAGCTTAGGGTGGATATAATAAAACAGTTTTCCTTACCAGTAGCCGCTCACTCAGGCGAAATGCGACCTCGTCTTTGAGATAGTCAACCTTGCGGCTGAGCTCGACATTTTTACCCGCCCGCTCCCTTTGCAGAAGTTTCGTCCTGCGATTGAAAACCTCTAGGGTTGGTGCTCCTGGAGCCTGTACTGCATAACCTCTTGTAGCTGCGCATAATGGTTGCCGAAAGAGAAGTGGCTTCAGCGGCCTGGGGCGGAGAGGCATTGGTCTCTAGAGACGGAGGGAAATTGATGCCAATAGAGTTAGGTAGGAGAGAAAATATGTATAAAGTATTAATATATGTAATTGATGTAAATAATGAAGAGAATGGAAAGCAAAACGGTTTTGTCGTCCACAACACCGCTTGGTGACGTCGTTGGTGGAAGGGAAATTTGCAGCTCCTGTCCAACGGCAGAAACTCTCAACCACATAAATATTTAACCACCCCATGCCACTCCACAAATGACAGAACACGAGGGTAAACAATACCACCACAACAGGCCTACGATTTTATTGTGAAGGACTATATACTGGTTCTCTATTTGCGCACATTTCTAGATTCGACCCTCACTGCATTTACAGCCGTTCATTTATTCGACTTGTGCGCACGCAGAACCAACTCATCACCGACGGGCTCCGCTCCCCCTCAACGTTGACATAGCTGAGGACGTAGCCATTTTGATAAATGGATATGTCCCATTGAGATATACGCGCGTAATATTTCAATTTGGGACCAAACACGCATTTTACGCCAGGAAGAGACCCGTACTACATTCTACGTCCTCGGCTTGGGCTGATTGACAAAGTCAACAAACACAATTGCGGCTCCTCAAAGCATAAGCGTGATTTTGTCAGCTCTTGTCAAAAGCCTTGTATTTTGAGCAGCCGTATAATGTCTCGTCCTTTTCCCTACACGTTCATATCGTGTCCCTGCGCAGAGACGCCGAGCGCTCCTCCACTCCCAACGAACAGGCTCTCAAGGGACCTTTCAAATATTGCGCTTAGCGGTCAACGAAACCCCGATACCGACAACGAAGAGCGAACCTTTGATCCGAGATCATCTCGAGCGAATTACTCTCTTTATCCCCCTGAACATCTATTGTACTGCGAGGACTGCCATCAAATAAAATGTCCAAGGTGCATAACGGAAGAGATAGTATGCTGGTACTGCCCAAATTGCTTGTTTGAAACACCAAGCAGTATGGTTAGGAGCGAAGGGAACAGGTGCGAATTACTTCAGACTAAGAAAAGAGCATATAATGAACTTCAAACTAAGAGGAGACATACAGGTGCGCGCGCAATTGCTTTAACTGTCCAATATGTACCTCACCCCTATCGGCCACAACTCTTGGCAGCGCCGACAATGGAGCCCAGAACGGACCTTGGATACTCTCATGCGGATATTGCATGTGGACAACACTTGACATTGGGATCAAATTCGATAAGCCAACTAACATCCGTGCTCAGCTTGCCTCATTAAGCAATGGCCAAAGCCGCAGCCCCCCTGAAATTACATCTCCCTTGGCAAACCTCACCTCTCCGGACGACGGAACAACTCTTGATTCTCAAGATGAAAGATTGGCTGGGACTGCTTTTTCAGAAGAAAAGCCAGCAACGGTTGACCTAGAGTCCCGTTTCTCTGCTCTGAAGTCATTCTACAGAAACCAGTTAACGGAAACATCAACATCTCCTACAGATCCCCTGGTTGGGCCTGAACTAGGAGGTTTTTATTCTTCTCCAAGTGCATTAAACCGTATCATGTCGCTCTACACCGCAGGAATTGGCAATCTTCATGGTGCTGGTGGCAAGAAACCTAAATCAAAACCGCCAGTAATGCGCGAGGCCCTCTCACCCGCGGAAGGCCTCCGCATACCTGATCCTAACGCCGAACAAACAGTCATTCAAAAAATGGCTTCCCCGGACTGTGGTTGGGACGGCCTTGCGTCTGTGGAGCAAAAAGTCTCCCAACCCCCTTCTACGAGATTCGTCGATGAGTTACGTCCTCTCCCCGTCCTCCTCCGCACCAAGAGATCAAAACGCTGCAAAGCGTGCAAACACATCCTCGTCAAACCCGAATTCAAACCACAATCAACCCGCTTCCGAATCCGTCTAATAGCCCTCAGCTACATTCCACTTACTATCATGCGCCCTTTACCTCCATTTCCTGCCAGCTCCCCCCCGGTAAACCTCGACGCCCTCGAACCCCGTAGACCAGTGCAATTCCTCATCACCCTTAAAAACCACATGTTCGACCCTATCCGCATCACCCTAGCTACCCCATCAGTAACCCCCGGCCGCGTCGAGTCAAAGGTCACGATGCTCTGCCCGCAATTTGAAGTGGGCGCTAACAGTGATGTCTGGGACGAAGCGCTGGCATCATCGGCAGCGCAAGACCCGCGCTCTTCCAGATCAGGACTGGATAAAGTCGCCGAAGCAGGAAAGATATGGGATAAGGGAAGGAACTGGACGACCGTGGCGATGGAGGTTGTGCCGGGGACGCTTCCTAATTTCGCTACTGGCGAAGAGGATGAGGATGAGGATGATGCGATAGGAATGGAAGATGAAGATGTTATTGAGATTCCGGTGTTTGTGCGGGTGGAGTGGGAGGCTGAAGGTGGTGTAGAAGAACTGGCTATTAGACCTGATGCAAGGAGGCAGCAGGAGGCGGAGATGGTCAAGAGGGAGCTGGCTTATTGGATGGTGCTGGGGATCGGGAGGATTAAACGGGTTGGACACCGGCATCGCCACTAGCTACGCTTGGTTCCAGACAAATTATCTTGACCACTGTCCTTTTCCCGTTTTAGAATTTTCTTTACTTTTTCTTCCGGGCTTATTCAACAATATACCTAACTTTCTATTTAATCCGATGACTCGCATATTATACTATTTTCCACATCTTGTATACCATACCAGATTCGCGGTGTTACAATTCCCAACCATCCTCTATTTCCATTTCATCCGTTTTTACCGTGTACTACGCCAGTTACATTCTTTTCATTTTTCTACAGAGCAACGTCGTCAAATTGAGGGCAAAAGTACGGAAGTGCGGTGTTAAAACAACACCTCTTTTCGTTCATGTATCATCCTCAAATTCCTCAACGGCTCCATCGATATATTTTCCGTTCAGTTACGGAAGCTTGTTTATGCAGACAACACGCAGGAGAGAGATATGATATGAGAGAGGGCGGATAAAAAAACATGAAATATGAAAGGAACAAAAGAAAAAAAGCGTAACATAAAACTGCTAAGATTGCGGAAACCCATCGCTTTATTTCCCATTCAAAACGACAAAATTTTCCGAACCTATTATTTTATTTCATTGCCCCTTTCCTTCCCCCATGGCCGGAGAAAAAAGGAAAAGAAAAAGCAACAAATAAGGCCCCCAGCGTTCCACCCCGACCCTGCTCCCCAGACCTGTTTCCCGCACCTACATCCCGTTTAAAGAACCAAGCGCGAGAGAAACAAGAAGAAAATTTAACTTTAACATTTTATTTTCTTTCCACTCAGACCTCTAAAACTCCGTAGCACTACTTTGAGGGAACTCGAATCTGACACCACGGCCTGTCAATCTCCGGTAGACCTCGCCATATGCATCGAGGCGGTGGTCGACACCACCGCGCTCCTTCTCGTGCAGGATGACCTTAAGCACCTTAGTGCCGTCCTCCTTTGTTCGCAGACGCTTGCCGACAATCTCGACGGGGTAGACGATGTCGGTAAGGATAGCCTCGTGGACAGCAGTGAGAGTGCGGGAGCGGGGACGCTTCTGGGTCTGGGAGGAGCGGGAGTTGGCGGAGCGCTTGGGGCGGGGGAGGATGCGGCGGGAAGCGAGGATCAGGACGTGGCGGTCAGAGAACTTCTTCTCGAGTTCACGGGTAAGGCTATTTTAGGGAGGAATCGGGTTAGTGGGCTGAGCTTGAGTTTTGTGGACTGGTTGGATATGGTTTTGCGAATTGCTTTAGCGAGCAAGAGATTGGATGCTGTCATACCGTTGCTGGACCTTGTGGAAGCCTTGGAGGAGGGGGACTGGGACAAAGATGACAATAGCCTTCTTTCCGTGGCCGACTTCGATCTATATTATTCAAGTAAACATATTAGTATATGAATTTCAAGGTCACGTCTTTCTTCAGTCCGCATCCATGTCAAAATTGCTTTCCACGCCCAATTGTTGTTCTCTTATCTCTCACGCAAAACATATTCGATTTTCCACGTTTGCCCAAATAATCCTCTCCCCTTCATCTCACAATCCCTATGCGAAAATAGCACCATAAAATATACCCTCCCCACCATCCAAAAACCCCAACCATATCGCTCCCGAAGAATCAACAGAAAAATCTCGCACTCAATTCCTTACCTCACGAGCAGAGACAAACTGCAAGGGTCTGAGGGCGGCCTTCAAATCGGGAGTGTTGGTCTCCAGGTCCGAGAGAGCACCTGCAAGGGAGGTCTCAAGCTCGGAAGGATTTTGCCGCGAAGGGCTGTTGACCGCGATCTTGTTGATAGCAGCCATGATTGCAGACAACGGAGGGGTTGGGAAAAGCTGTTGCTGCTGCTGTCTTTCCTTGAGTCGGTAGGGAGAAGGAAAGTCGTTGGGAGGTTGGCGGTCGTCGGAGGGTCGAGATAGGACTTTTGCGCTGCCGTTTATGTCGTCGTCGCTGTAATTTTCGTGGGTGTGGGATCGGAGGCTCGGCAGCTCGCTTAGCGGACCGCGCGTATTCATATGCGGTTAGCGAATTGCTATTTACGGCATAGCGTCATCCCGTGACTCTGCTCGCCCTGGAAGCTCAACATCGTCAGATCTTTGAGAATGTGACAACAGCCATACCATACCCACTGATCGCATTTCATGATTCCGGAAAGTTAATAGTTTAGATACTATTACAAGATTGAATATGCAATTATTCGACCTATTCACGAAATTATATATCACAAAAAAAATCCATGTCTACAGCAAAGATGCCGCCTTGAACCTCAACCAAACTTAGCAAGGACGGTCATCCACAGCAGATGGTCGAATGCACTAAACACTGCCCGCGTGTATACTTCACGCACACATATATATATCTAATTCTCCTCTAGTCCAATATCCTAATTAGAAAATTTTGGCATGTCATACATGTCGTCAGGATCTATCAACCTATCAGCTTGAGGCTGCTCCAATACAGCGGCTGTTTATTCAAAGATGGCGAGGGATAAACTTACCCTTGTGATCCTGCAGGATATATTTCCTCACCTCATTCATATCGTGGTCAAACTCAGAAAGCAACTCTTGTCTCCTTATCATGACATCCTCGTTCCTAATGGCACCGCCACGAACTGCGGCCTGAGCAACATGGAATCGAGAAACTCGATTGGCCAACATCATATCAAATGGTGTCGTGGTACTGCCCTCTTCCATATATGACGCAATTGTAACCCGTTCCATATTTGGTCTTCCAAAAAGAAGTCCCTTCATTTCAGTCTCATATCCATGATAGTTGAAATGGATCGGACGTTCGCGCGTGAAGAGAGCGTTGAATGCTTCGTCTGACAGGGCATGCGGGTGGTTGGCCTCCCGGCTAAGGATCATTAAATCAGTCACATTAACTACGCGCACACGCAGCTCTGGAACCCTTTCCCTAAGTAAAGCGGCTGCCCGGATGATTTCGAATGTGAGTTCAGTGCCGATACCAACAAGAACCACATCCGGATCTCTCCCTTCGTCGGTAGACGCGAATTTCCACACCGAACCGCCCGCACGACAGTGCCTTTCTGCTTCATCGGGACTCAAAAATACAGGCGTGGGCTGCTTGGACCCAACCATGAGATTGATATAGTTCTTGGACTTTAAGCAATGGTTTAACGTGGAAAGGAATGTGTTTGCGTCCGGTGGTAAGTAAACGCGGGCCGCGTTTGGTTTTAGATTCAACACTGCTGAAATGAACGATGGGTTTTGATGCGAAAATCCATTGTGCTCTTGCCGGGTCCAGGTGCTTGTTTCGATGTAGTTGATGCTGGCAATGTCTCGGCGCCATGAGGTCTCTCGGCCCTGTACATAGTAAGATGCATGTCCACATTATATGCCCCTGGGTTTGTAATACGGGCCAAAATAGGGCTTACCATCTTCGTGAACTTGCAAAATTGCACCATCATTGTATGAATAATGCCTAGGAAACTCTCATACGAAGGGAATATACCCACTCGACCCGTCAATGTATACCCCTGCAAAAACCCTTGGCACATATGCTCGCTCAAGACTTCAATTACACGGCCACCCTGGGCGTTGGCAAACTGGTCCCACTGGAAGTTCCTTCCCGTGTGTGCCAGTGCACCACCAAGTTTATTACTCTCCAACTCGTCTGGTGAAAACAACCTGACAGAGTGAGGATTATCGATGAAAACTCGGTCAATCAACTCGGCGATGGCTTTCATAGAGCTTTCCTGCTTTCCCTTCTCGACTCCGAATTTTTTCCAATTGGACAGTTTGGGTGCTTTGTACGATTCATAGATCTCACTTCGCTGCCCCAGCTTTTTCAAGTCGTTTCGAGGGATGATTGCATTGATATCATCAGTCAAACCACCGTCTTCTATAAACAGTTCCTGTGGCTTATACGATGAGAGCCATTCGTTCAGTGTTTTTAATTCTTCCTGGTCCTTCTTGGCTGCGGGAAGAGGGACTTGGTGGGCTTTGAAAGAACCTTCAACGAATTGGCCATGGATTTGTTTTGGGCCGGTCCATCCCTGGAAAATATATGTTAACCTTCTAAAACAAGACATAGGATATTTCCCTGATTCGAGGACTAACCTTCGGAGTTCGCAAAATCAAAACAGGCCAACGGGGTTTCATGATCGGATTTCCCGAACGAGCAGCCTTCTGTATTTTGCGGATTTCAACCAATGCCCATTCCAAGGCTGCATTAAAATCGACATCAATATGTTCCAACTCGTCGATAATTCGTGGTTGATAGCCATATCCGACGAACAAAGCAATAAGTTCGCGATCATCCATGCATCCGAATATAGTTCGCTCACTAATTTTAAATCCATTGAGGTGAAGAATAGGCAATACCGCACCTGATTCTGCGGGGTCAATATATTTGAATCCGTGCCAGGATCTTTGAGAGTAAGGTTAGCTATTGGTCTTCATCTAATGTCCCAAACTATTTCACTGACGTTGCTGTCGGCCCAGATTCTGCTTCGCCGTCGCCAATAATACATGTGACAATCAAATCCGGCTTGTCCATAACCGCACCAAACGAAACGGATAGAGCGTATCCCAATTCGCCGCCTTCATGGATTGCTCCTGGAGTTTCGGCATTGATATGACTGTCGGAAATGTCAACATCGTTACACATATAATCAAACATCGAGGGGTTCTTCAGAAGGATAGAGATAGTTTCAACCTTGGAAATCCGCCTGTGGTACTGAACGTAGTGATCAGCTTTGTAAGGCCCTTCGTGTCTAGACTATAGTCTGGATAGAATCTCTCCAAAGAACCTTCCATCCAGAGCGCTGCTAGGATTCCCGGTGCACCGTGACCTGGGCCCACGACGTATATCATGTCAAGGTCATGTTCGCATATCAAGTAATTCAGGTGGGAATAGACAAAGGTCAGTCCCGGGCATGTTCCCCAATGACCTTCACATATATTTGTCTGTCAGTGTATAATTAATTGAAAGAAACGTAAATTTTAGCACACCTAATAATCTCGGCTTAATATCATCAAATTTCAGTTCCCGTTTAAGGTATGGATTGTCCTGCAGGAATATCATAGCTAGTTTCCGTTTCGGGATATCAGCTCACATTTAGAAAATTTCATGTTGAAGTGAATAAAAAACTCACCGGCAGCAATATAGTTCGCGGCACGTTGGAACTTTTGCAGAGATTTGAAGACATTTTCGTTCAGCGATGTCCTTGGCAGCTGCACGGCCAGTTGATCGATAGCCTCAGGTAGGTGAGACGGTAATGCCTTTGGGTTGGCTTTGTTGATGGTCTCCTCAGGCATATTTTCTATTTTGTCAAACTAAAATGGTCTTGTGGGAGACTACCTGTAAAAGACTATACATTGAACCATAGCAGACCAACGATAGCTCCGTATGACTCTTCCTCGACATATGACAGACGAAATTTAATGAACAATCGCACACATGATTGATTACAAAAATATTTATTGATTTATCCCTCATTTTTAGTAGAGTACAGCTGCATCTGAGCCGTTGTCAAAAAGCTGGAAGCGCCAGGTTCTAACTACGTCATCGGGGGTTGGCTGATATCATGACTCTACCACAAAACCGGTTTCCGTATGTCGTAGTTCTAACCAAGCGGTTGGATAGGCTAGGGAAGGACAATGAAAACAATATGATAGAACACGGCAAACAGAAGTCTGCAATATAGTGTAAATTGAAATGAGGCAGTATAAATGGCGATTTTGCATGAGTTCAGTTTTACCATCATATAGATCCACGCTCCTGACATATATCAAATCATGGCCCGAGCAATCCTCTCCATAAATGCCGGGTCCTCATCCGTCAAAGTCACTATCTACAAACCTAAAAACCCACCGGTGAAACTTGCAAGCGCACAAGTGGCCGGCCTTACTGCACCTCCGTGCATTTTCAAGTATTCACAAGGGCCCAACAAAGAGAAGAAAGAGGAGATCCAAGAACGAATCTCAAGCCCGCAAGAGGCGTTTAAGTACCTTCTTCACCATTTCTTGAACGATCCAGACCTGCAGGAGATAGCTAGTAAGGATGATTTCGCATATCTATGCCACCGAGTCGTCCATGGAGGTGATTTTGAAAAGGAAGCCGTGATAACGGAGGGTGCCTATAATTATTTGTTGGCCTTAAAGGAGCTTGCGCCGTTGTATGTCTTAACGATGGAGAGATGTATAAAAATATATTTTAACATACCTTCACCCGCTTCATACATATCCAAACGAAAGAGCTAGGCTAACCATGGGAAGCACAAAACAAGACACAATACAGCCTCACTGGAGATAATAGATACCTGTCTCCATGAAATCCCTAAGGCGAAGACAGTGGCTTATTTTGACTCCACCTTCCATCAGTCAATGCCAGACTACGTCAAGACTTATCCTATCAGTCCCGAAAAGGCCAAAGAGAACTGGCTACGCAAGTACGGATTCCATGGGATTAGCTACTCATTCATCACGCGATCGGTTGCAGATTTCCTGAAACAGCCTATTGAGTCGACGAATATTGTTGCGCTTCATCTGGGCAGCGGTGCGTCGGTTTGCGCTATTCGGGCTGGGAAGTCAATTGATACGTCGTACGTGCCTATTTCATATGAAATGCATAACAGAGTCTGGCGTATGTACCTTTGGTACAATACGGGTCAGTTATCGACTAACCAGTTGTGGTTATTAGGATGGGTTTGACGCCTCTTGCCGGACTTCCAGGGGCAACGAGGAGCGGAGATGTTGACCCAAGGTATGAAATATTCTCATGATAACTTACCTACCCTCGGTAAACTCTGCATATACCTGACGAGATCCATAGCCTTGTTTTCCATTACACATCCGAAGCAGGCAAATTGAGCCCAGAGAGCACGAAGAATATGCATATTAGCACGGTATGTTCAGACATATAAAAACCAACCCCTCTCAGGGTCTTGCCCCTTTCCTCTCTCCGCTCAAAAAGCAGGAAGCTAACCATGTCCTCCGTCCGATCAGGCCGAACGCATCCTTAACAAAGAATCAGGGTGGAAGTCTCTCACAGGAACCACCGACTTCTCTCAGATAGCCACTGAAACTCCCGCGACAGGCCAGCACCGACTAGCTTTCGACATTTTCGTCGACCGCATCGTCAGCTTCATCGGCAACTACGTTGTGAAGCTCGATGGCCATGTTGACGCCCTTGTCTTTGCAGGCGGGATTGGCGAGAAGAGCGCGCTTTTGCGGAAAAAAGTGGTAGAGAAGTGTAGATGTTTGGGCTTTGTGATTGACCAGGAAGCGAACGGGAAGGGATTGGCGGATGGAGATGCAGTGACGGATATTTCAGAGAGGATGGAGGGTCGACCGGACAAGACAGGAAAGCCTCGGGTACTCATTTGTCAAACCGATGAAGAGGTGAGAAAAGCAGAATATTCCGTCTTCCTGACCCCATTTTTCCCGTATCCTGCGTTTCTTTAATTATCATGTTGCGGTTGTCACCTTGTCTTTATTTGTGATGGGCGTGCCCCCTATAAGCCACCGCAATCACTGACGGACTTTGCGCCCTTAGTTCGAAATGGCGTACAGCTGTGTTAATTCATGGCCCTGATGTCCTGATTTCAAAAGTTGGTAGATGCCATCGAGTGCATGGAAAATTATAGGACGTAATAAATCTCCCCTCCTCTCTAGAAAAACAAAACCCCACCTTTTTTTTGTCATCTGTTTCAGTACCCATGAAGTTGTGTTCGTAATGGATCGTCTTCCTCAAAATCCTTGTCAATTTCCGTTTTCTAGATGCTATTCGGTCGATTTCTTTCTCAATTAAACCCAAAATCGTTGTGGTTAAAGCAACATACAACCCCTACTATCGGAATCAACCAATCGTCAAATTCATTTCGCCCCAACATGTGGTTAAACCTTATTGTGTCTCTACCGGTGTAGCAATAACGCGCCTCGCACCGCCTTCAATGTTTCGCCTGGCCAATTTCTCAGTCCCCAGTGGCAGCGGGTCATTCTTACAGAATATATACTTGCCAAGTCCTAAATCCCCGATCGATAAGTCACAAGTCGCTCCTTGTATCGGATGAATCTTTGGGCCACTGGCGTAGTGCGAGAGGGAGTAACGCTTGAGCCACGAACAGTTTCAACCCGATGACTGCGCTGTGTTTACCTTCATGTCTTCTTGGTTGCTCAATGTGTTCTCTATTGCTGCGAGATGGCGCTAAAAGAGGGAAAAAACCTTTACTCTAGTAAGTTTCTTTGGAGGCTTGGGGAAGGAGGGGATGGAACATGCATACCTGTCTGGGCGTCAAACACGTCCTCATTCAGTTCCCCGCCTGGTTCATCTGACGCGCTTTGACAACGGCGAACCACACATGGAAGTGACTTGTCATTTTTTAGGATAAAGAAAAGGACAAAGGGGAAAATTTTTCCATATTTTCTTTTACTAAATTGTTTGTTCGAATGTATTCTCCCGTTGGGTGATCAAAAGGCGTAGCTTACCAGCAACAAATTTGTTTGGACGAAACGGTGCTAATATCGGAGTTGGGTGTTATGAACAGATTTTCAATGCGCATGTCAAATATGGGCTGCATTGTTGATGTATGGGAAAGAGGCATTCATGGAAACAGAACCTGAACATACATATAGATAAACGTAGATGAGAATTTAAGATATGCTTTATCCTAGCAAACTGCAAGAGAGACAATTTGGAAGCTTTTAAACTTTCTTTGTCTTGCTTGGGTTTTGTGTTGGGTTCCCCGTGGGGATAAAGCGCCCATCTGTATGCGTTATGAACATGCAGAATTTCCATCCCTAGCATAATAAAGAAATGTAGTAAAATAACATTTCCAACGGTTGGTAGCATGGACGCATATGTTTTTTTCCTTTTCCTTTTTTTTTTCTTTCTTTATCGCCGTTGACGATCCATCGTAGTAGGATCTGTATTTGGTTTCTTAAGATGCAGAGCGCCGATTGGTGTAACGTACTGATTACTGTGAGAAGACGTAGTGGCGGACAAGAGATCTGGGTATATGATGAAGGGCGAATACATGTACCCGTGCCGGTGCGTAAACGGATGTCAGACACTCCTGTAGGATATAACGGTTGGATGGTGAGGCAGCCATCGAGCAGCGGATTCCTCTCAACTCGTCATAGCATAGTGGTAGGACTTGTCAAAGAATTTTTACTCTTCATTTCCCTATTGGTAGAATCATCGAGAACTCGTAGTCTTATACGCTGCGTATATGACCGCGGTGGGCGGATAACGAAGTGGCTGGGTGCTTAGTACTCATCATCCCTGCTGAAACGGAATCTTTGTGTGTTGGAAAAAGGTAGGAAGTGGTGGAATGAATTTCTTTATCCTCATTCAACTTGTGAGGTATGATGGTACCAATTCAAAGCGGAGGTTGAATGACACTACTCCGTACTCACACGAAGATACAGGATTCATGCAACAAGGAGTAGTTTAGCCTCTTGATAAAAATAAATTTGCAAAAGTTGGTCGATATTGAAATTGATCAACCTGCTTCCAAGTAATTACCAATAATAATAATACTGAAACATCCTCAACAGCAATATTAATAGAAGCCCAGAATATTGGACAGAGTCTAGAAGAGCGAGACCATACCGTACCGTGAGGTCCTCGAGTGTCCCAGTCAGTCATGCCCTGGGTGTCAACTCAAGGGATGTAGCCCATCGGGGTCTGTGGCAGACTGGCATGAACCAGTTCCAGGAACCCGAACCTTATAGCGTCGCCCTTGACGAAGCCAGCGAACTAGATCATCACCACTATTGTTCCTCTGCCCTTATTCCCGTCAATTCATTCAAGGAGTCTTCGCCGGCTGCTGATCTTGGGCGCACCCCATTCAAAAGGACGGATGATCGTAATCAACATTCGCCGAGAAGTAATTCGCTTTGCGTTGCAAATCCCGAAAATATTATTTCTTGAATAGGTAAAAAATAATATATTCCACACGAACAGTGCGAAATTATAACGTTCAATTGCCGTAGATCATTTATTATTCATCATGGCAAGCAACAACAGTGTTAGAGAGAAAGTAATGGAAACATTTGCTGGAACTTCTGAAGATTTCAAAACCACCTTCTTCTCGATCGCCTCCCGGTGCATGGAGGCTACATGAGCTTCCTCGGGCAAATTGTGTCTGATGGCGAGCTTCGGGGTGGTTTTGCTATTTTTCTGTATGCGTCTTTATTTCTTCTCACATGGCGTGTCCAGATTCGCTTCGTCAGATGCAAATTTTCTGTGTAGGAAGAGGCGTGTTCAACCATAGGATTGCCAGCCAGGGCCTGGCCTCCCAAGTTCGATAGCCGCATCGTGCATCATGGTTCTAATCAGGTTAACGCGGCCTAATGCAACGGCGGGAATGCAGCCCAGTTGCCAATTAACTTGCTCACAGGCCTTCTGCTCCTCTTCCACAGGTGGAGAATGGGCGTTGCCGGCTTGCAGTAGCCTCGTCCTATGTCCATGGAGACGGATTTCTCAGCGTCAAACCTAATTGTTCATCAACATTGCTGACGGAAGGCAGAAGGAACAAAAAAATTACGGGTACATGTTGATAAAATTTTGGAGGATAGTCGATACTTGGCAAGTTAGCGGCCAGAGCTCGAGTCTGGACTCAATGCCACACAATCTACTAGCCAAGTTACAGAGTAATAACACCGACGTATTATTTGTTATTATTATTTTATTGACTTTCCAAATCGCCAAACAAAATCGAATCGATGGGACTTCAGGTGGGGGCCTGGGGGGCAGGGTGAAACCTCACGCCCCCAATATCAGCTAACAATGCAGCGCAGCCATTCGGAACGCAGCTAGTCATCCCGTAGCTCACCATCCAGGGCCCCCACCTCTCCCCTCTGCAGACAAAAGGAGTCTGCGTTGATGTCAACTTAACGTGTCCGAGTCCTCATATCTGATTGATGATTGTTCCACATCCCCCCCCACAGGCGTTCTCGCACAATCGTGAAAGATTCGATGGTTGGAGTCGTGGACCTTGTCATGAAGCCCTATGGGATGTCAACGCGTGGGCAGATGTGAAGGCATGTGGAGGAATTATATTTTCCCAAACCACATCCCACGCAACGAGGCCCTGTTCAAGAAACTGATACCCCCTCCAAACCAATACGAGGAGAGGAATGGATTCTTTCGGCGGCACAGGGCAAGGCTGAATCGAATGCGAGCAGTATTGCCGATTTGCCTCAATTTCCAACTTGCAGATATTTTTCTTGTCTCTCAAATTCCTATCTGCCCAAACGGCAAGGTCCACTCCCACCTGTGGATCCTCCCCTCGCACGTGTTTCGATGGCAGTAGTCAAGAGAGGCATTTGCCCGAAGGGGAACCCCCAAATATCGACATCGAAGGGGCGCAATTGCTCACCGGCGCACAAATCGTCACCTCCATGCTTCAAGGCTTTTAAAAATAGCAAACAATCAAGAAAACCCTGCACGGGGTCAATCTGATCACATTTGAGTTTCCCGCCTCCTCCAAAACCAAGTGAGAAAAAGAAAACATATCTAGCAACGCCCCCTATATTCGATTCCCAGCACACCGGTTTAGCAGGACAACGCGGCTGTTGTTCATAATCGATCCCACCAGCCATCGAATCGTTCGAGCCTCGAACCTATCCGATTGGCCCATCACATCGGCGGGATCGCTCCGGCTGACTGGGCCCAAGAGGGCGGAACATGGGGCCGGTATCCAGAGAATAATGGAGTGGGCTCGATTCCCGCCGCGTGTAGTGAACGGGGGAGGGGAGGGGAAAAAAGGAAAGAAAAAGGCAGTTGAGGGCCTGGAAAGCGGGCGTGGCCGACGTAATCTCAAAGATAAACCTTCCGTACGAACGCCCACCGCATGGCTAGTTTTGTCTGTAAAAGCCAATAATAAGAAGATATCACAGCCGGGCTTTCGAGAAATGGTGGTTCGTTCCATACTGGGTCGGTGGGCCAAATGACACTTCCCGGGCCCGATTCCGCGGTTCAAGGGACGGACCCTGGTGGGGCAAAAGTATGATAGTTAATAATAGTTTTCCCCTAGTCGCAGCCGAGCTTACCTTAGCCAGTTTGGATGTGAATGTGATCGATGTTGACTGGTGAGAGCTTAAATAAAAAATTAAAAAATTCACGATACAACTGGTACAGAGGCTACAAGAATGATTGAGAGGGCTTGGGTTTAGGCATAGCGCCATTGTTGATAGTTATCCTTTTCTATCTTCTAATCTTGGGAACAAAAACGTATGATCAGCAAGAATTGCTGGTAGCTTTGAGCATGATTTCTTACAAGTCTGTATTATTTTTACGCTTGTGTGACGCCCCTGGCGGACCAAAAATTTCATTTTTGCAATACCATACCTCTGACGATCAATAAGCGGTAACGCGGAAATACAGACGTGGGCATCTTTCTTTTCTCTGGGGGAAAGCACTCCGTAGCTGATGGGAAGGAATTCTCTTTAATTCTGGTTTTTCTTTTTTCTGACTTTTCTATTGGTTTTTTATGTTTTATTTGTTTTGGGAAATGGAATATTTAGGGAATGCTCCGTTGATACTCGTAAAAGAAAAGTTGGACGTCCAACCACGTCGAGCCATTTCGAAGCGTTTAGGGTAGCCGTTTTAGTACAGTACGCGGGAACCTAGGTAATATAAGTCAGACCAAAATTATCTGTAACATTGCGAAAGGGGCTTACTCTGGAGGTGCATGAAACCGGTTGGTGGCCCGACAAATTACGCTTTTTGTGCCTTAGAAAGTCCCCTTGGGGAGCAGATTCCTGAACGTTGGAAAACAAAAGCCTTGTTCGGGAACCTTACACACTTCCAAGGTTGAAAATAAATTGCCATTGGGGAGTTTTCGGAAATTGGCGGCGGCTGCCGACAAGCGTACCGAACTGCCGCATCCCAGTTGGACGTCGTAATAAATTCATGCAAGGAAATTCTCGAACACTCATGGAAGAATTCTAAATAACTGGAGAAAAATTACTGGTGTGTTGGATCATGTGACTTAGTGCTTTGCTTGGAAGCGCTACTCGTTGCTGATCCGGGACCTTGCTCTTCGGTTTCCGATGGCAGCACACTGAGAATAGCGAGGATTGTTGGATTCAAGGCATTGATCATCTCGTTTTCTGATTGGCATGGAAAAGAAGGGTGGAAAGGAGTTTTGGCCGCAAATATACGTGCAAACGAAAACAACGGACTGCCCGATGGCTGTTAACAATTCTTGAAGAACTCACATCCAAAAGAGCACCATGTGAGGCACGTTATGGTCAGCGAACGATGTTGATCGCCACGCGCCACAGCTGAAGGAACCTAGATTTTCCGTCTTCCTTTCCTTTTTTCCCCCGCCTCTTAGCTGACAAGAGTAGTGCTTTACCTGTTGGAAGATGCATTGGTTTGCTGAGTTCCTGGCTGTCTAGGTTCTAGAGGGAGATATTCTCGGATATCCCCAAATTTCCGGGAGCTCCTGTTAGGGGTATGTATCTGCGACTGATCAGCCCAGCAGTGTTTTAGTCTTGGTCAGCATTTCGTATGAGCGTCCACAATCAAGGGATTTGTCTGAAAAGTTGTGATCTCTGTCGCTTTGCCCATTTCCATTTTCACGCGCCTGGCACTCGAGAGAGCGGGCTGAAATATTGAGGGAAAAGAAAGATGATAAATAAATAACTAAAAAGGGATGCGATGTCTGGAACCCCGCCGAATCGTGCTTATGGTGGTGCCCGCGTTTGCTCCGCGTCCCACCGACCGGCACTGCAGCAAGGCTGGCATGGCCCTTGTAACCTGCCGGTACTTGACGGAAACGTGGAGAGAATACCTGAGAGCTCCAAGCTCACCTTGCAGCTAAAATTCAGAAACGGGCCAGTTAAGTAGATGCCTTGTGCAACGCATGGAGATCATCCGGTCGCGGAGGTTCATATGATACCAAGAAAAAGAAAAAAACTCAGAGAAACCGAAGCCACCACTTTAGGCGCCTATCGACTTTGGGCTTTGAGAAAAGAGTAACGTTCGCTCGGATGTGGTTGAGTCGTAAGCGGGAAAGAGAGAAGAAAGGAGATTCCACGGCCAGCCAGCCCTGTCGTTCCTTGCTGACCATGTGCGAAAAAGTTTTTTTTTTTTGACAACCCATGGTTGTGCCAGCGGGCCGCGGGCGTGATCCAAGGAACTAGACAAGGGAGCACCGTGGAGATTCCCACTTAGAGATAATCGGTGGAGCATCCATTCTTACCATTTCCCAACGGCGCGACTTTTTTCATCCCTTCCTTGACTCCTTTTCTCGACATGCTTTTCAAAATGTAACAAAGGCCCCAAAAGACGAAGATAAAAATAGCAAATAATGTGTAAAAATATAACACCACTTAAATCAAATCAAACTAACACTGATTTAAAATCACCTTGCATGCATAACTCCGTACAAATTGAAAATGAAGCAAAACGGGGGGCCGAAATATTGAGAGTTGTGGAAAAAGAAATGAAAAAAGGCTGGCGTTAGTTTGGGTTTCCAAGATTTGAACAAGGATTCGAGAGCTGGCTAGAAAGTTTCTAGCGCTTTTCTAGCTTTCGATGGCGGCTTCCCAACCGTCTTTAGTGCGTTTCCCATGGATGCTCGATTTGCTCGGCTGAATGAATAATGGATCATTCCTCCAGCCATGGATGATGGATCATGGTGCAACGTGAAAGTTGTTTCGGCGATATGGGGCCTATGGTGCGACTCCCACCCAATTTCCATCACTATTCCCGTCCTGGCAACGGAAATCCAGTCTTAGCCACGGACGGCGTCCGTAGATTGAAAGTTTTCTTTTTTTTCTGCTTGGGTCTATTTTGATGTTTTTAACAGGGGGCATCTCGTATTTTGCTCGCAGCGCTGACCATGTGGGAAGAAAGGGGCCGATAAGATTCGTTGTAAAAGAACATCTCACCACCCCCCAATTCGGATAATGACTCGTTCGAGAAGATGATTGAGTCAGAGTTTCTTCGGGAGTGTGTGGTGGGTAAGCGTGGCTTGCTTGGGTGACGCCTTTTTTCTTGACCAGAGCGTGGCTGACGGAGCCCCATTCTCACGTTGCCAACTGCGGATCGGCCCTGGCCCTGGCCCCAGTTGCATCGGTCGATACCCTGCGGCAGAAGCATCCATTGTGCGGTTGGAGTAGCTGAAAGGGCCCCGCTAAGGAACAATCTCGCCTTGACTTGTTGCTTTGGTGACAATTGATGATACAGTTCCCAGGTTATCTTCCTGAAATTTGAAATTGTGGTTTCGAGGGAGTTGGAACTGGAAACGGTAGCTAGGCAGGACTTGGAAGTTGCTCTGAAACCTGAGTGCCGAAACAACAGCCGCATCAGCAACGGGGATCCATCGATCTCCAAGTACAGGCCATATTTTACTCCATACCCTCCCTGGGTAGCTATTCGCTGTATGCAGTACCACAGAGCCCATCCCTCGTGTGCCCCATACGAAATATGCAACTGCCACGTGGAAGTCAAAAGAATCTCAAGTTAGTGATCGGTTTTATTTTGCATTTGATTTTGTTAGGCAATTACACCATCATTTTTCTCCCTTACCCTGTTGTTTCTTCCAAAAACAAAAGAGATTTATTCGATTGCGGGAAAGGGTGCATTCGCACCAACCATGTTGAAAGCAGCCAACCATGATTGAAAACAGTGTATCTGTCTGGCTTGCTTCAGACAAAGCCCGGAGGAGGTTAACAAAGGAGTTGGATTGGTAGTCCTCAGCAAGCCTCTTTTCACTTAAAGTTTAAAAGTATGTATGCATCCTTATTCATTTCATTATTTCATTATTCATCTACTATTCATCTTTTGTTTGATCTGATCTGCGTTTCTCCGCACACATCACTACTTATTTAGAAAACATATTGTGAATAATTTTTGTTTTATTTTTTCTTATTTTTATAAAATATATACAACCTCGTCCCTCGTCATTTTTCGGTGAGCCTGGCCATCCTCAGAAGCCATCGTCGGAAATCATCACCATGATTATCATTATTTCGTCTTATACCCTCCACTTCTGAAATCTGTGTGTGTGTGGTGTGGTCGCGTTACGCTCGCTAAGCGACGTCCATTTCTTAGGGTGAAACGAGCGCAGGGATTGAATGGCGACAGGCGCTTCCCCCATGACACCAAATAAAGCCTGCCAGGAATGGTTGAGCCTGGGTAAGGAAAATTATTTTGTTTTTCCTCCTCCTCCATGCCTCTGGTACTCTTATTTTATCCCAACCAGGTAACGAAACGACCCAACGCCTATCCTCGCTACCAGCGGCCTAACATCCCCCAATATGGCGTTTGTTCTCAGATCCCCGATATACCGAGTCCGCGACCACTAGTTCCTGTTTTATGTGCGCAAGTTATCGTTGAAGTTCTCTGTATTCCGTGCGGAGTAGAGAATTTTGAAATCAGGATGAGGCGTACATGAAGTCAGCATTTAAACTCCATTATTCTTTGAGATATTAACTACCTGTAATCTATTTGTTTACCAGCATCTTGTCAGGGGACCGCCTCGAGAAACCCAATAATACCTGTTGGCTGTTCAAGCTGTTGCCTACCTGCCCAAGATAACTGGAAATAGCTGGTTGGAATGACTCCAGGTTCGAGCCAACCACCAAGGTTGGTGAAATAAAAGTTGGTTCAGGCGTATCCCGTTCCTGTCATTGAGCGCTGTGCCTGGACACAACCCCTGTTAAGCATTTTAGTTTCAGGTGCGATTTCTGAGAAAATCCCGTCTTATCATTTTCCCGTTCTGTAAATATGTAGCATGATTCATCACTTCTTGCATGGCATCAGCCCGTCTTGCTCACCAATCACCAACCCAGGCAAGCAAGTGAGGAAAACTTCAGCTGCCCTTTTTCGAAAGTTTTTGAGACTGATAACGGGCTGTACAACAAGTCATATTAATGAAATACCATCCGGGCCAGTTCGGTCACAATCCTCTTCAGGAACGTATCACTTTTTCCACTTGGACCATCTACAGATCGGTGCCACTAAACTGCCACGATTAGACGCCTTCTGAGTTGACGACTAGCTTGGCCACATACGCTATGTGCAACTGCGGCCCCATGTTTGTCCTACCAGACACAGAGTATCAGATGGGGTGTGTGAGCAGAAAACTTAGAGGTCAATCAAAAGGACTGCAGAACATACTCCGTAGATTCGTTCCATTCAGCAACCAGATCAAAGGACGAAGAAAGTCTAGCTAGAGCTGATGAGAGACAACCAACGAGCGCCAAGTTTAGGCCCCCCCACCTAGTGCCTGGCGGAAAGCAGGCCGCTAAATCCTCGACTTCCCACTGTTCCATCAACAACTCCACCCAGACCAGGAATCTGTGGGGCTGGGGGTTAGCCAGGAGTGCCCGCCCCCAGGTATTTTAGTTAGAACATATCCACTTTCATTTCTTTCCTTTTCTTGCTCGGGTTTTGGGGTTCTGGTCCGGAAAGGCCACCAATGGCGACTAGGGGAGGAAAAAAAAAAAAAAAGCCTGTTGAAGTTGCGAAAAAAACCTAGGAAATATTTGCTAGTGGCGTATCAGTTTTTCAATGAGGATAAGTAGTTACATGTAAGAAAATGGACAGTAAAACTAGTTGATATAAGAAGGCGAGATTAGATTGGTCGTTTTGCCCCCATTCCTTTCTCCGAACGAGCGAGGGAATGAAGAGAGAATAGGCCAAATAGAAAAAGAGATATGCAAAATGGAAATACGACGGGCTGATTGTCGTTCGTTTCGGGACACACCTTTGCGACTCTGATGCTGGTTGTGCCAGTCTGACGGGACAGTGTTGTGGAGAAGCAGGACGCAACCTGGCCTGGGTGGGTGGAGTGTGGAGGCTCCAGATGTAATAGTACTAATTACAGGTTAATTACAGGTGTTCTGCAAAAAGACCAGTTTGTCTGTCACGGCTGTAATAATGAAAGGGTATACCATCTTTATTTGCTTCTTCCCCGGCGGCAATGTGGAAAAATATGAGCTCTAGCCGGGAAAAGGGGCCTGCTGAAGATCGTTTTCTGTGCTCCTTTCTGTGGCCTGGTACGTTCCATACATTCCAATTTTTATTACACGCCCTGGTAACGGAGTAGCTCTGCTTATATTAATATGCGACGGCCCTCCCAGCGTCTCACCTGGACCTCTTTTGGATTTCTTTTTTCTTTCTTTTCTTCTTCTCTCCATTCTTCTCATCCAGGCACCTGAGGCTTAAGCTCTCCTTCCCTTCCTTTCTCACCCTCTACACATCTTCCTCTTCCGCTGTCTGATTTCAGTTCCGCTACGTCAAATCGACCTCCTACAGCTTACTGCCCGTGCCTCGGCCTGCCCTCCTTTTCCTCTCGGCGAACGACCGTAAATCTATCTACTTGCTAGAAAACGAGGCATTGTTCATTTCGCCAAGGGAACGGTATACCCATCCGCTGTACACGTTCGAGCGCATCGCATTCGCTCTCTCAAGAATTGCCCTATCCGACCTCCGGAAATTGCTTTGGGAATACGACGTAGGACGACACTACCAATTGATTACGAGATTATATATCTTTCCGTTGCATTCCTACCTCGTGCTATCGCGTTCTGTGAAATCAATAACCTTGTTGGACTTGCTCAGCCGTGATTGTGATTTTGACAACCCTCAATCAAGTCTGGGTAGTTGGTTTTTCCTTTCGTAGCGTGAGTTAGCACTCTCTCCTTTTCTTTTTCTTTAAATTGCAGGGATACGTTTGATTGAGCCGTTGGCAATCTCCTTCTTTGTTACTCTCGGTTATATATATAGCAGACACTGCGAACCCACCTTGCTATCAGCTGTTTTACTGTTTATTATTTTTGATTTTGATTTTCCTAAAATAAATTATTCCGACGAAGAGGAAAAGAAAAGTGAAAGAAAAAGGAAAAGCAAAGAAACCAAATTTTCGTATAACCAATCAGCTAACCACCACTCAGTTAGATATATATTTTGCCTATGATCCTCAGGGACTTTTCTACTACAAACATGGGAAGAGGCGCATATGATACAACCGGCGTGCCCAAGCCGCAGCCTCCCCCTAAACCACGATGACCTGGCAATTTGGTGCAAAAGATGCGATGCATACAACCAACAACATAATCTACCACTTCATCAGCTCCGCCACCTCCGTATGCGTCTAGTCACTGTATACTCCGGGTACAAGTACACGTACAAAGTTACGGATGGAATTAACCCCCGTATCGCATCGTCTCATCCTCTCCTCCAACCTCTCGCCTACCACCGAACAACACATACTCCAAAATAAAAAAGATAAAAACTACTTTCGACTTCTACGTTCTTGGCCATGCACATGCGGGCGCCCGGTGTCAGCAGAACGCGATTCACATTCACCCACATATACTTTGTTTTCCTAATAATAACCGGAGACCGGTCTGTACCAACACCATTATGACGTTATTATATCTCTCGCTATCGTTCGATTCCCCCTTATTTGCGATCTTGCTAGCGTTTTGTACGGCATCCCCGTTTCGAAATTTATTCGATAATACCGTGGGAGCGACCCACATCCAGCTTGCTTCCTTTTTTTTGCTTCCGTTTCCATTTCCTTGGGTCCTTAAAAGAGCGACACTGCAGAGTGGTTTTTCCTTTTATCTCCTTACTTATATTTTAATATTTGTTTCCTATTTCTTATGTTTCTATTTCTTGTTTGTTTTGATTATCTGGCGTTACCCAAAAAATTATAGACAGGGAACATATTTTTACGGCTATGGGAGATATACTACAAGACCTAGATTTTCGACTTCGCGGTCCTATTGTTCTTATTGTGTTTTCATACCCCCCTTTTCTCTTTTTCTTTTGTTATACCTTCTCGAAGTTTATGTTAGTTATGCTAGCCTTCATCTAGGCTTTTGTTTTCTCCTTTTGATTTATACCAGACCTGCGTGTACAACTACTATTTTATCATGGCACAGTTTTTGACCCTTTTCATGCATGATTCCTGTGCTTTGTGTTGATCAATGACAGCTGGACCTGACAACATCAATAACCTAATAATCATGATTATCAGCGCGGCGCCAGGGGGAAACAGCTACGTATCGTTGGCTCATTATACATGATGGATGTTGTTCTACCTTTTTAGCTTTGCATGTGAAAGTCTTGTGTGCTTGTTGTTCGTACCTGGAATTTTGAATAGGAGCTTTTTGATTCGTTTCTCCATGAACGTTGACTTGTACTATTCATCCCTTGCTCCCTTTTATTCCCCCGGTTTACGCCCGACCCTCTGAGACACGTATCACGATTCCCTTTCACTTGCTTGATATATCTACTTACCTAGGTAAGGTTTCAAACATGCGCCTATGAACACCGGGTCGGGGCGTTTTCCTCCTGTGTTTGACCGGTTTCCATCGCATAGTCCAAACCCTATCGTGGTTCCGATTGGTTTTTCTCACTTTTTTTTTTTTTTTTACCTCTCCCACTTTTATGAGGTATATAAGCTCCACGTAATTTGGTGCTGGGGATCTCATGTTTCTTTGCTTTTTTCGTCATCCTGCGGCCTGTCTAGATGCCGTTTCCCGCTTGTGCCATCCATGGGTGTCTGTCTGCCTTACACACCCAGAGGCATTCGCTTTTTTTGATTCCTCCTGTTTAATGGATGGACCACTCCTCAACGACCCACTGGCCCACCAATTATTCCATGATGGCTAGGTAGCCAGGCCTCCAGGCCTCTGTCTCTCTTCCCGTGGGGCTTGCCACTGTCACTTTGCCTGACAACAGATAACAAATTTACGATGATTTTTACTTTTAACATCAGCTTTGATTCTCCCGTCCTACCCGGTCTCCGCTCTATTCTCTATTTTTATTTTTATTTTTAGAAAGCTACATAAATGAACGAATTGTGAATGACATTTTTATGTATACACGGATAATCGAATGTCTCGTTCGCAACCATGCTGTGTCAGTATCAACAGACGGAGAGGGATGGGTCACGCAAAAATAATAGAAGTTCTGTGCATAAAGAAATGAAGAAGCCACATGTTTATTCTTCTTGATCTTTCATTTTCCCAAAAATAAAATTTCCTGACGCTTATGCATCACACCATTTTTTTATTTCCTCAGAGCGGACGTAGTAGAACAGAAGGGAGAAGCGCGATCATACATCCATATGCAGGTAAACGCTTTTCCTCCCCTTCGTGCCTGGACAACAAGATTTCGGATATGAAGCACAAACGGGGTTATGATTGTTCCCTCTCAGCGTCTCGCCCACCCCCACAAACTCCCTTTAAAAGATCTTCTGGCTTTTCTTCTCACTACAGCCATGGAGGGTGGCAAGCAAGGGTTGAGACAAATTTCATCGAAAATGAGAAGACCTTTGCCGAAATTCTTTCTGTGTGCGGTCTACTTAGTGCATGTTTTCTTTTCTTTTTCTCTCTTGGCGTTGGAGATCATTTCCTCATTGGATACAAGCTGCAGAGCCCGGGAAGAGGTCGCCGTTGCCAGCAAGACTGAGCCTGCGGCGTTCTCTGTGAGCTTCGTTCTCGACACGGAAACTTTTAGAGAGGAGGGTCCAGGAGATCTGGTGCAGCATGACCAAGAGTAAAGGGACATTGTTGTCGAGAAGTTAAATGCGTAAATTGCGATTGGGGTCAGGCCAAAACGGTGCCATGAGAAATCCTCCCTTGATGAAAAGAATTATCGCCAATATAGCATTATTCTTTCCTATATCCTCCCGGGCTCAATTGATGCTGTAATTTGTCACACTATCATACATATATTGTAGCTGTTTTCTTGAGTGGTAAAGACGCATCGTCGTTCCGTTCTACACTTCCATCGAAGGGGAGAATCATATTGATACCAGCACCGTTTTTTTTTTGGCATACACCATCTCTCAGAATACGGTGGAGTTCATATTTTTCAGATATAAGTGATGGGTATAACCCCTCTGAAAAGCCAATTGGTTAGGCAGAATCTCAGAAATTATCTTACCTGGGTTTTCTCCTTCATACGATTCATAATATCGCCTATTTACGCGCTCGTAGCATGGTGTTTATGCTTTTAGGTTAGCATGTTGCTGGCATAATCCCTTAAATCATATTGTGCAAAAACACTATCGCGTTTTAGTAGAAACCCTGTCGCCGTCTAGAAATCCGCGTGACTTACAGAGCAAGGCATTAAAGCATCTGCTACAATGCTAAATGAGAATCATGAAGTGCGAGGATCTATAGCGAACCTCCCCTCGGGCAATAGGTGCACTCTAGCCGGATGCGGGGAAACTCCCTCCACGCCCTATTTATGATGACCATATCCACTATTAGAAAGACCGACAATCCCATTTCAACATTCCTGGAAACCATAATCAGCGAGCACTTTAAGACCTTGAGTGTTCTTGCAATACATGCGCAAGGGCCAAACGAAAGCGAATACCTTCTTGATCGAAAGCTTTTGGCCTCACTGTCACGGTGTACAAAGTTGGAGTAACTCGGGTTTAAACTCCTCGAGCAGAGCCAGGTCAGTCAATCATTATGGTCTAGGTATAGAATGTTGGCTGATTCGCCATTATCATTGTTTCCACGCGAAGGCCGACGTCCATTTAGTATTTCAGCTTCCCCTATTGCGTGCACTCCATAATGGCTTTGCTGGTGATTTGAGTTTTGACATGTAAAAACTGAACCATCTCAAACTCCGAAAACTGGTAGCTGAATGTCTTTCAAACATGGCTCAACACCATTTAAATATATAGCTTTTGACGAAGGACTAGTGTACGCGATACTGATCAACCCTCTGCGGTGGCACGTCAGATCGAATTTGGGTGGGTACATCCGTGACACAGTCATATTTCGAGAAAAAATGTTCGACTGGGTAAGTATTATCAAGTACATTCTTTACCTGGAGCGGTTGGTAGAATAAGATGTATTATACATTTGGGTTTCCCTATCGCAAAAGCACAAGCTGAAAGATAGTGCAGCTTTTATTTTATTTTCATTTGATTTTTGACTTCTCTTTTAGACGGGGGATAACACAAAGAGCAATATGATATTGCTTATCAAAAAATTGGTTTTATGCGGCATTCTTCTTTGTAAATTAAGTCAAGAGAGATAATGGTATTCGGAGTAGCTCCCAACCAGGTACTTGGCACGTTTGTCTTGTTTTTCTCATAAGTACCTTCCCATACTAAAGTGGCGGGGAGATACAAAGGTCCAAGTTAGTGGTGAACCTTGGAAATGCACATCGAATCCATGGATCCATGGATGTGCGTAATCATTTCTATTTTTGGTTTAGTGCTGGTATTCCTTGATAAGTTTCTTGATACGGGCTAGGTTGGGCTGGACCTCGGGAAGGTAGCGACTACTCCTGATTAGGAAAGGCGCCTCATCAACCTCCGCCTTGCCTCGACCTTCAACCATCAATCCAGGCGCAGGCTTCCTATGCACCTCACCACAGCGATTGAAGCTCACACCAAGGCTCATTTAGCATCCAGAACTTTGTTGGAATATACATTTTATACCAGTCTTTTTGCCTTGATCCTTTTGTGTATCTTGTCTCACCCTGCCGTATTGTGAGAGGGCAACTCGCTCCGAATCCGATTGCCTTGGGCGTTTCCTAGCTGGGCTCGAAACGTTCACGACTTCTCCCTACGCATAGAGGCTGCACCTACATCGTTCCATCTTCTGTTGTGGACACTCGCAATTCGCCTATTAACATAATATCTACCATCAAACCGAACGGAAAAGCGGATACATCATAAACAACTCTTGAGTGATAGCTTTGTGTTCCACGGCTATCCGCTTTCCGCCGTGGTTGCCTGAATAATCGACCACAACGATTTATACGTCCATTTTTCTTAGTTGACGTTGGAAAAGGTGTTATAAAAAGAAAACAAAAGAATACGGCACTATGGCAGATGCAGGAGCCGCAACTGGTCCTAAACCTAGTAGCAGCGTGAAGTTGGTGCTACTAGGAGAAGCTGCTGTCGGGAAGGTTTGTTTATTTCATAGCTATTTTATACTGGCCTATTCGACAGGCACTTCTATGATATGTTTTGAGATTCTTCTGCTAATGCATGTATTTGTTGTTTGCAGTCTTCTCTCGTCCTACGATTCGTAAATAATGATTTCCAAGAAAACAAAGAACCAACAATAGGAGGTATGAGACGTCGTCGTTCTTTCACAAAACTTCTTACTCCTACGAACTGCTTATTCTATGGTAAATTATCCTATGAGCCAATCTAATGATTAATTCAACTCCTCAACTATAGCCGCTTTCCTCACTCAAAAATGCTCCCTCCCAACTAGAACCATCAAGTTCGAAATATGGGACACAGCCGGACAAGAGCGCTTCGCCTCCCTCGCACCCATGTACTACCGCAACGCTCAAGCCGCCCTTGTCGTCTACGACCTCACTAAACCTTCCTCCCTTATAAAGGCTAAGCATTGGGTCGCCGAGCTCCAGCGACAAGCTAGCCCAGGCATCGTCATTGCCCTCGTCGGCAACAAGCTGGATCTAACAAACGAAGACTCCAGCGCAGCAGCAGCTGCATCAACAACAGGCATACAAGCTTCCTCCCCGGAAACTGGGTCACCAGGACCGGATGCTTCTGAAGGTGGCGACAATGATTCCTCTGATGCCGTCGAGCGAGACCTTGAGGGAGACGAAGAGGAGGAGCAGGATTCTCCAGCTGGCGATGCGCGAAAGATCTCCACTCGCGAGGCAAGTGCGTATGCGGAGGAAGAAGGGCTTTTGTTCTTCGAGACTAGCGCAAAAACGGGCGTTAATGTGCCTGAGGTCTTCACCGCGATTGCAAATGCGATTCCGGAAACGAGTCTGAAGGGGGCGAGGGGTGTTGGTACTGGCGCTGGTGCGGGTAATGGTGGCCTAGGTGGGAGGCCTGGGGAAGATTCTCGGATTAATTTACGGGATCGTGGGGCGGTGACTGCGAAAGAAGGATGTGCTTGTTAACGACGGTCTTTATTTAATGATCTCCGAAAGGACTGGTGGACTATCGAATGCGGATAGCATAGTTACGCTTTGGTTGTTGCGACAGCTTAGGGTTACATTGAAGGCATGACAAGCGGTGTACTCCTTTTTTTGTCTTTAAATGTGTATCCCTATTTTATTATATTTTCTGTAATTTTTCAATTTTCCCCTTTCCGTTATTCTCACTCGTGGCGTCTCTTCCCTATCACTCTATCCGCTTTCTTTCCGACTTCTATTGTTCATTCATCCGTATTGCCGGCTCTGGTTTGGCTCGAGCTCTGGGTTTCAAGTTTTTGAGGGTTTTTGTATTAAACATCCATAAATGCAACTCAAAGAAAGATATTATCACTAATCTAAACAATCCTGTTCACTTTGGTTTTTGAAGTTTGTTGTCCAGTATGCATATCCTGGATTCAACCTATAAGTCACTATTTCGCATCCCAAGTTCCAATTTACTCACCCCCATCCACCATCATTACATCACTGGCTAGAAAGCAAATTTTTCGCCGTAGAAATAGACATGGTGCGAAAGAGGCAAAAAAAAAAAAAAAAGAAAGAAAAGAAAAACAAAAGAAGTGTTTCACAACTAATACAAAGCGCCTTATCCCTCTTTTCCATTACACATTTTCTTGCGCCACCCGCCGATACAGCTGAAATGGGAACTCCAACCGCACCGGCGGAACCAGATAGATAGAATAGAATAGATCCAAGCTTGAGAGAAGAAAATAATGAGCCAGTCAAAAGGAATCAGCTACTGGAACGGATGGCATCGACTAGTAGTACAGGAAAATGGGAACGGACTAGGCATAGTTATCAATACAAAAAAGTAAAGACGTAAAAAATACGAGCAAGAAAGAGAAAAGAAAAGCCCAGAAATGCATCAGAGAGAGAGAGAGAGAAACTTATTTTCATAGCCCATCCACCGCCTCCACCCAGCCAAACATCACCCCAGTCACACACGTCGCAAGAGTCCAAATCGCACCCCATCCCATCGCCCCTTCTATCTCCGCCCCGCTAATCGTCCCCACAACCTGCACGATGGTATTCAGCATGATCATCGTTGCCAACGTCGCCGTGCGCGATATCAAAATTCGCGTTTTCGCCGGTAGCGCCAGCCAGTATTTGCGATATAGCGACGTGACCAGCAACTCACCAGTACGTTCCTCATCGTGCTTGCGCGCCTTCTTTCCACCAGTTTTACCCTCTACTTCAGCTTCCTCTTCTACTGCCACCGTTACCCTTTTATGCTGCTGTTCAAGTTGCGCTGCACCAATGGAGCTGACAAAGAGGAAGTCGCGTAGGGCGTAGCCGGCAGGCAGTAGAGTGACGAGGAGAGAGACGAAACCCTTGGGCCCTACATGGGCGATGCGCAGATCAGGGAGTCCGTCGTAGTAGGTTACGAGGTAGGTTGGAAGCCAGGTGGCGAGGCTGCTATAAATGGTCACCGTGTAGATGCATGCGGCGACAAGGGTAGTGTAGAGCGTTGTCGGGCAGTCTGCGAGGATTGTGGGGTGTTGGTGTTTAATGCTGCTCTTGGTAGTTCTGGCGCTGCGAGTGATCTTGGGGCTGGTCTGGGCACCGGAACAGCTGAGGCGCATGAATGGGTACTCTTCGTGTACGCGGCTGGAGCTGCGGAGGAGGAGGAATGGAAAGGCGGTCGACAAGATGGTTATGGAGCCAACTGTTATTAGGGTTGTCGGGCGGATGCCGTAAAAGCCGTAGAGGAGGGCATAAGTTGGCAGGTGAGTTAGATAAGTGAAGGATGCGACATCGCGAGCTGGGAAGGCAGGGCGCATACCAACGGTCAGCATCTGAATCTATTGATGATGATTGCGGCGAATCTTTTGGGTTCGCCAGGGGGACTAACCATCATATCCCAATATCCAGGCAATCGTTAACTCAACAGTTCTCCATGCAAGCAGCCCTCCAATCTGCCACCAGGAATTATAATGCCTGCTCGTCCAGGCTAAATCTCCCTGTGTGATTTGTGTGCTCAAAGAGAATAGGACAGTGCTAAGAGCTAAGCTGCATATCACTAGGCTGCTGTACCGGCACAGACAATGAATCCAGCCGAACCCTTGAAATTTGCCCTTCGTTGGTAGTGCTTCATGGGAAGGCTGCTTCCCTTTCACCCGCGAGCCCGACCTCGTCGTCATCGACGACTTCCGAGCCGGCATGGCTAAACACAGCTCCTCGTAGCACTCCTCTTGCGCCCGGGCTGAATGGCGACAAAATATTAGGGCCCCGGCGCGTATGTTTATTTGTTTATTTCGAGATGGACTAACAGAAGAACCTCAGAAGCCTCAAGTCTTCTGCAACTTGGAAGTGGCATATGCCCAGGAAGCTTGGTATTTATTTTGGTGTCGTGCGCTAGCCTGCTTGCTGGGCGGCCCAGGTTTGTTGTTGCAGGGAAGCGATGATGTCACGATTTGCAATAAGCCTCGGAGCCGGACGGAAACTGATTGGTCAATTGGACCACCAGTTTTGTGATAGAACACGATCGATATCAAGGTTGATTAAGAATCATGGAGCAGACCAATAAATATAATTTCGCTCTTGGAAGTGTCCTTCTAAATGAGAGGAGTACAGAAACCTTTTCCCATTTTAATCATTTTGGCTATTTACATCAAATTAATGGTGGAATGTAGGTTTTAACAAGTTCAGACCGGTTGCTATAGTTTTTGAATCAGGATAAATAAATAAATTATATACATATAGTGGGAGAAAATTAAGCAAAAATAACAAAGAAAGTAGGTAGCCACCGAAAGAAATCTATCGTAGAAAGTACAGCAGAAAATAGGAAATGTTGAGCGCATGTGTCAAGCCCGAGGGTGATAGCCGGTGCAAACATCGCAGCTCTTAAGCGAAAGTGGTATTGTAAACAGAAGAAATGGAAGGGGCCGTATATACTTAGTAAAGGAAAAAATGGAAGAGAAGAAAAAAAAAAACAAAGGGCCATCCTTCAGCATTTCAAATGCAAAGGATAAACACCCCTAATCATCATCGTCCTCATCCTTCGGTTTAACCACGCCAATCTCAACAGTCCCTGCCTCCCTACCCTTCGTATCCCGAATGACCGCCTTAAACGACCCATCATTCCAAAAGTCTTTAACAGTAAGCTCCCGGGTCCTGCCCAAGCTTTCAATATCGTTGATTCTGTCCAAAGTCTTCTCCAGATGGTCTGCAAAGCCTGGTTCGGCGCATATCTCTCTGAAGGCGATTTGCATCGGGACAGAGTCGGCGCGAACCATGCCTCTGGAGTCGATGGTAAATATGTTGTCGTGATCGTAGCTCTGGATGAAGTCCGCTCTCGTCATGACTTGTCGAGCTTCATGGAGAGGCATCTCTGGTAGGATATGGCCCTTTTCGGGATCGTATGTACACTCCATCTCCTTTTCTCGGTCGACTAGTTCTTTTGCGAGGACCATGGCAGCGGACTGGAGAATATTATCAGCAGCGAAAGAGGAAAAATAAGAATAGAAATTAAAGATAAAAGGACTCCAGAAAATTGTGGGATGAGGCGTTTTATACCGAGTATTTTTGCTCATCCATCACATCATCGTCCATTTCCGCTCCTAAGATCCAGCATTTGTTGAGAAACCATGTCTTCTCTGCTTGGCATATTATCGCACAGGTCTCCAGCATATTTTTCGATTTCGCCACGCGATTCAAAAAAGTCAGTCGTCCGCCAACTCTGTCATACACCTTTTCTAGTATTGAATCGTCCAAGACTTCATTGAAATATTTTTGTCGGTACTGTCGTAAGGCTATTATCGCACGGTCCTTGGGAAGATCCGGGAGAGGAATAATTTCCATTCGGGTACCATAGCGCTTTAGCCGCTCATACACCCAGTAATCATCGCTGTTGAAAACTGAGAAAAAGGCTACTGTTAATACAATAGGGAGGTTGCGTATGTGGTTGAGCGGGATAACTACTTACTCATCGTAACCAAGCTACTTGCTGCCCATTGCTCTGCACGCTGTTGAATCATTTCTAGCAGGTCGCGCCCGTCGTCGTCGTCTCGGACTAGATGAGTACTATTAACAATTAAAATGAGCGGTTTCCCGCCCTTGTGCCGCCGCGCAAGAGCGACTTTCTCAAGCTTGTTAAGAGCTCGTTCAATGTCTAGCAAGGCGGTGGTGTCTCGGGGTCCTCTAATGCTAAACAGGCTGCCAATATAGCTATAAAAGAGAATCCACTTAGTTAATAAAAAACCCCGTCCCACCATATTTAAAAGTTTAACAATCTTTTGACTTTTATACATACTCTTCGTGAAACTCAAAGTCCAAGGCCTTGCCAAGACGGATACGGAAAATTTCAAGATCTGCATGGGCTTCGAAAAATGCCACGCAATCGCCATCAATCTTCCTCATGGCGTCGAGAAGCATAGAGGTCTTCCCTGTGCCCTTTTCGCCGATGAGAAGGTAGTAATGACCGCGAATGGTGCCATTGACTATTTGATCAACTTTCTTTTGCTCCTCGCGCTCGATCCAGTGGCCTGTGTCACTGCCATCGGTACCCATTGAGGGCGATACGCCTGCAACTTCGAGAGCTGGATCGCCGGGGTTGAAAGCATTGTCCATTTTTGCTAGGACTAGATACTTATAGTACCGGTGATAAGAGTATCCCGCCGCACTGGACGTGTAAAAAAAGATAGTTAGGGAACGATATCCGGCTCCAGAGAGGGTGGCTAAAGGCGCCATGTGAGGTTGATTTCTTACCCGAGCACCGCGATTGATGCAAACATGGTCGCTGCAGATTCCATCATTTTAAAGAGGGTGGTTTTCAGAGAAGGCTCGGCCTCTTCATCTTTAGAATTCCTTTTCCTCTCATCTTCCTCCTCAGGCCCATCTTGGTTAATGGATTGGGGGCCGACAGGGGGTGCGCTCTGCGCATAGCACCGCCGCGTAGGGGGAACAGCAGCATTCCAGGGACGGAGAAATTGGGGACGAAAAGCCCATGGCCTGGGGGATGAAAACACTTTTGCGCTGCTACATACACGATTCAAACGCATAGCGCGAAACATAGAGGGAGATATTGCTGAAGCTGGAGGTCCGCGTTGCCTATTTAGGCGGTGTGTTGCTAAATAAAACCTGAAGGATTTGCGACTGGGTCCTGGGCCTTCCAGCTTGCGTCCAATGATGGATTTAATGCCAATGTGGAGACATTGGATCTTGTATGAAACGAAAGGAAAATGAATGGAATTGATATCAAAATATATTTTGTGAAAAAGAAAGGATAATAAGAAAGGAACAAGTAGTTATTTATGCAAAAGAATGTCGGTGTCGTTGTGACAGATTTCAACTAGGAAAATCAATGGCTGTGCTGAGAGTTGGTGGCCAGCGCAGCGCACATCGCGTGCCACAGTTTCTGCGCGGAACAAAAGCTGTTGGTTTTGGCGACCTTGGAGGCTTCCGAGGGCCCAGGGTTGCCCCAGAATTTTAAACCACCAATCAGATGGGACCATTCAAAATCACCCAATCGGTCCCAAAAAAAAAATAATGATTTCAGCTTTCAACTTGCGATCCCTTTTGAATGGATGTAGCAAAAACGCCTCCATCAACAACTTAGATGTATTTGTTTTCTTTGACAAAACCGCCTTTTATGTTTCATACACATTTTCTTGGCCCAAGGATAATAGCATAGAAGGGCCGAAATCCGTTTCAATGGCTATATTTGCCAAGAATTCCAGCAAGAAATTATTCGGCGCTACCATCTTGTTCAACTCGATCTTGATATCTTGGCATATGAAAGCTGGCATTTGGCATATTTTCTGCAGCCAACCGGGTAAAATGCGTTATTTACTACCTAGGTATGACTTATAAACTATCGTCGCATGCGCAGAGTTCTCCCAAGAATCTGACCGTTCAAGCGCCAAGTTCAATACTTGTAGTGCCCTGCTCCCTCCCGCCCTCTTTCCCTTCCCAGCTGTAATTTAGTTGCGGAATTGCACCGATGAGAATGAGCCTGTAGAACGTCGAGTTACAATATACACATTGCTCTTTGCCTGCCTTGCGTCCCTGAATCACATCTGGATTAACACTGCTTGTGGTAGCAATAATGCGAGCAACAAATGGCTCTTTAATTTGCCTTCCTCTGAAGGTCGTACCACCACTTCATTCAATCAATCACCCCCTTTCAATTAGCAATGTCAGACGTCCGCAATTATAACTCTTCAAACACAAACTTCAACATGAAATCCAGTCATGATAGCCAAGACGTAGATGTATTTTGTGCCAGAGGTGTACATTTTACGATGACTGGCGGATACTCGGTGGTTATGTTCTCCAGAATCCGTGCAACTCCAGTTACCCCAGGGTCGGGCGTAAGGGCCTTAAACAGCGAAATCACGCCGCTGTCCATGCGGAGAAGGCATTAAGTGGCCCCGGGGATACTGACATTTGAACGAATTGAGTGTGGTTTAGGGAGAAATATGCCTGTCATTTGCTGGTTTCAAATTTTTCAATGGCCTGAGTGGATTTCGCCATCGCCCACATATTTTCGGGAACAAACATATACACACGTAGCCTAGCCATAACTCTTTGAGAACAGAATAATAGCGTGGTAATCAAGCTCTCTATAAATTTCGGTTGATTATTTCTTCATCAAGACGGAAATGGAAATGGAAATGGAAAATGTCGTTTATATCCAATTCGGCGTTCGCACTCGGCCCGCTGGCTCTCCTGAAAAGGTTTAACCCCATGTTTATTTTACGCCGAGTTTACGCCTGAACCCCGTTCCCTTCCGAAAGGAAAATCCGCTTCCGTGAAATTTTCTCCAGATCTTGCTGCCGTTTTGGCGGGAAAGATTTTTTTTTTATCGACCGAAAAAAAAGCTCTGTTTTCCCTCCTCGCAGCAATTTAGACTGGCCCTTCCTTTGCTACATTTTTTTTCCTTTCTCCGTTCATTTCTCTTCATCTGTTGTTTTATTTCACCCGTTGAGTTTCTAGTTGTGAAAAAAAGAAGGGCTTTGGGAGGATCCCTTATCTGTTCCACTTGCCTTCGGTTTGAGTGACCGATTGCCATCGCTGGTATCATTTTTTGTTCTTTTATACAAAATCTGATAATGGAGCAACCCACCAAGGAAAAGGAACATTCCCAAGGTATGAGAACTTTATTTGCAACTGAGGCAGCTAATCAATGTCTCGAAGTTATCTCTAGGTAACTTTACAGAAACGAAGTATCAATTGCAGACGCTAATCGTTCATCTACAGAGGTTGCGGAGAAGAATGGAGACGAACAACTCCCCAACGGCAATCATGTAGACGAAGAACATGATGGAGGAGGTGAGAACATCCAGATAAATCAATCATACATACTAGACCGCTGGCCACTGACTTGGGATTGATTTCAGGTCTTTTTCAGATTTCCGTCAAGCTTCCGCATGAGCCGTACAACATACAAGTTACGGTGAGAAACTCTCTCCCTCCGCCAGACACGACATTAGCTAATAAAGCTTACCTCGCCTATAGGTATCGAGCCAGGAACAAGTCCAGGATGTTCGTCAATCGATCGTTGAGCTGCCGGGTACCTTTCAGTACACGAGCTTTCATCTGGAGCATAACGGAGACAGGATAAATGACTACGTCGAACTGTCCGAGGTCAAAGACCTCAAGGCTGATTCGGAAGTCGTCCTAGTTGAGGATCCCTATACTGAGAAGGAGGCCCGGATGCATGTTGTTCGGATAAGAGAGTTGATCGGCGCCGCTGGAGATCGCGTTGACAATTTACACGGCATCTGTGCCGGTTTGTCACTTCATGACTCCGTAGCAGCTGGCGAGCAATTATCCGACGCAAAGGAAGGACAGGATGCGCAGGCCAGAGATCATGCCCTTGTAGACTATGATATGGCGACACCACCTGTCCTGCAAACGATACTCCCCCGAGCGCAGCCGCAACTGCCCAAGACGGTCAAAGCAATTTCTCTTTCACCCTGGAACCCCCCGCCTTACCATCTTCGCCAACGTGGGCACCTATTATATCTTCAGGTCACCACGAATGAAGGCGAGCAACATCAGATTACGTCTCACGTTTCTGGATTCTATGTGAACAAGTGCTCAAACGCCAAATTCGACCCCTTCCCCAGACCCGCTCCCAAGAACTATAGCGCTCACTCCCTGTTGACTTTAATCTCTATGCTCTCTCCCTCGTTCGATGCTGCGTTTAAAGCTTTGCAGGAATCAAACAACAAAAAAGATCTATTGACTACTTTCCCTTTCCAAAACTCTATTCCTAACAACCCATGGCTTGTGCCATCCACTTCATCCCCCGCCACAGCCCATCAGTCAGATATCACCCGTTCCCAAGAGAATTATTTAATTTCCGGCGTGGACAACTCCGAAACTTTGAGAGACTGGAACGAGGAGTTCCAAAGCACAAGAGAACTCCCCAGGGAAACGGTCCAGGACAAAGTCTTCCGAGAACGTTTGACCTCAAAACTTTTTGCTGACTACAACGATGCAGCTGCTCGTGGCGCTGTACTAGTCGCACGGGGCGAAATTGCACCCTTGAATCCAACCGAAGGGAGGGATGCTCAAATATTTGTTTACAACAACATATTCTTCTCCTTCGGAGCTGATGGGGTTGGAACATTTGCTTCGGAGGGTGGTGACGAAGCTGCCAGGGTTGCTGTCGGCAAGGATGTTGCGGGCGTGAAGGCTGTCAACCAGCTCGACATCCCCGGTCTCTTCACTCCGGGAACGGTTGTTGTTGACTACCTGGGTAAGCGGTTGGTTGGCCAGAGCATTGTTCCTGGCATCTTCAAACAACGCGAGCCCGGCGAACACCAAATCGATTATGGAGGAGTTGAGGGTAAGGAAGTCGTTGCAGAGCACAAAGACTTCGTGCCAGTGTTTGAGAAATTATCCATTTCGTTGCGGGTTAAAAAGCATCCGGTGTGGGACAGAGAAGGCAAAAGGCACGATCTGGAGGGAAGTGTAGAAACAAAGGGTCTTTTGGGTACGGATGGTCGGAAATATGTGCTTGACCTCTATCGCATAACTCCGCTAGATATAGCTTGGTCGGAAGACGCTGAAGGACATGAGCCATATCCGCACAGGATGTCAGTCTTGAGGCTAGAGCTAGTTGAGTCGTATTGGAGATATAAGATGGGTCAATATGTGAAAGCCGAAGTTGAGAAGCGAAAGGCTGCGAAGAAAGAAGCCGAGAAGGCTGAAGCCATTGAAGCTCCTAAGGGAGACGAGGCTGAAGCCCCATCGACGAATGGGCAGGGCGAAAGCGAGAAGAAGGCAGCTGATGAACAGGAACGCGTTGACATCTCTGCCTTTAAGCTTGCCCTTAACCCTGATGCTTTCAGCGGCCAAGTACCTCAGACAGACGAGGAAAAAGAAGAATGGGCTCAGGACGAGAAGGAAGTCCGTTCTGCTTGTGAATACTTGACCTCCAAGGTCATTCCCGAGCTTATCCAGGACTTGCACGATGGCGATGTTGGCTTCCCAATGGATGGGCAATCATTAACCCAGCTTCTCCACAAACGAGGAATCAATGTTCGATACCTGGGCAAATTGGCGAAGCTCTCTCAAGAAAAGGGATCAAGACTGGTCGCTTTGAGCGCACTCCTCATCCAGGAAATGATTTCTCGCGCCTTCAAACATATCGCCAACCAGTATCTGCGATATCTGCCACCTCCCTTCACTGCTTCATGCGTTTCCCATTTATTGAACTGTTTGCTCGGGACAGAAGTCAACGCAAACCCACGTCCAGAGATAGATGAGGAACTGAGGGAGATTTACCCGGAAGGTGACTTCTCTTTCGAAAAGGTTACACCTACCTCACTCAAGGAGGATATTGAAAAACAAATCAAAATCCGCTTTAGATTCAACCTCGAGTCCGACTGGACTGCATCACTCAAACGACTCCAACTTCTACGAGACATTTCTATTAAACTCGGCCTTCAGATAGGTGCCCGCGAGTTTGCGTTCGAGCGCTCGCAGATCAAGTCTCAGGAGCATTCTCCTGCGCCTAGCAGCACCCGTAGTTCGCAAGAGGAACAGGGCAAGAAAAAGAAGAAGAAGGGAAGCAACACTGCTTCGCCAAGCCGATCAGTGGCGAGCCCTAGACCCGTTGTTACGTTTGTGCCAGAAGACATTCTTAACATAGTACCTCTCGTTAAGGATGCTTCCCCGCGAAGTGCCCTTGCGGAGGAAGCTCTGGAAGCCGGGCGAATTTCCATAATGCAAAACCAGAAGGAAATCGGACAGGAGCTTATCTTGGAGTCCCTCTCTCTTCACGAGCAGATCTACGGCATCCTACATCCTGAAGTTGCCAAGTTGTATCATCAGCTCTCCATGCTTTACTATCAAACAGACGAGAAGGAAGCCGCTGTTGAGTTGGCGCGGAAAGCCGTCATTGTTACTGAGAGAACAATGGGCGTTGACTCCGCTGATACTATTTTGAGCTACCTCAATCTTAGCTTGTTCGAGCATGCGTCTGGCAACACGCAGACTGCCCTTGTTTACATTAGACATGCATCCGAACTTTGGAAAATTATCTACGGTTCTCATCACCCTGACTCGATCACAACCATGAACAACGCTGCCGTCATGCTTCAGCACCTCAAGAAATATCCCGATTCTCGAAAGTGGTTTGAAGCTTCGCTGACCGTCTGCGAAGGCCTCTTTGGAAGACAATCCATCAACACCGCTACCATTCTCTTCCAGCTCGCCCAGGCCCTTGCTCTTGACCAGGACTCAAAGGCTGCCGTGAACCGTATGCGGGACGCATACAACATCTTCCTTAACGAACTGGGTCCCAACGACCGAAATACCAAGGAGGCAGAAAGCTGGCTTGAACAGCTTACTCAGAATGCCGTGTCCATCGCCAAGCACGCGAAGGATATCCAAGCTCGCAGACTGCGCCGAACCAATCTCTCCCCGCGCGTGACGATGGGAACTAAGCCTCAGCCTCAGGTCGGCCAAAATGCACCAGCGACCACTAACGGGGCAGCCTCCAAAACCATCGGGCTAGATTCGAGAAGCATTGATGAGCTATTGAAATTTATTGAGGGAGGTGAATCCAGTAGTCCCCGCTCCAGACAGAAGAAACGGGCTGCAACCAGCAACCCTAAACTGCGTGGATCGAAGCAATCCACTGTTCAGGCCACCTAACTTATGTGTATATTTACTTGTATTATTCCGAAGTCCCCACCCACCATTTTTGATCATTTAATTGCCCCCGTTTCTATACGTGTTCTTATTATCTCCCTCGTTTTTCTTTTAATAAATCCAGCCCAATCCACCCGTTTCCCCTGGAATTACCGAGCTACAAACACCTACAAACACCGCTGAGCGGGGAACATCTTGTTTACCAACCCATTCTTAGACAGAAAAGAGAAGGAACTCGAGCGCTCCAGCTTTTGAGCCAATATCGTTTGTTGATTCATATGGCCGATTGTGCTTCTACGCCCTTTTTCGAACATATTTCCCCTCCCTTGTCTTGCAACCATCTCTACTCACAAAGTATTGTTTTATTTTTGCGTTTTTCTATATACAGTCATTCCCTCTGTTTGCGGTACCACTTCGTTGTATAAAATATAGGGACTTACATAGCATGGTTTTTCATTTTCTCACTCTGTTTTTGAAGGGTCGTGTCCACTTCCCATGTTCTTTTTCGTTTTTTCGTTTTTTTCCTTTTTTTCTTTAATTTCCCTTACTGTATGTATAGTTGATGACATGTCATTTCACGGGCAACAGGAAAAGTGGATAATACTGTACTATAGGGATAGGCTTCAAAATGATTGACATCTTCTCTCGTTTCATATTCGGGTCTCCTTAACCACAACTTTAACTTCCCAGCTGCCGGGCTGTGGAAGATGACGCATGCCAAGATTATATTCACGTGACCGCGTTTGTTTACATCCATCCAAACTTCAAAGTTCTCCGCAGGCACCAGAGCTTCGACTTTGTACCAACACAATGACAGTATAGCGCAATTGTATATTTTAAGGCATATTACTTGTCTAAACATATTAATGCATCGTTTTAATTTTTCGCATGACTTTATTCTCCAGGTTACGATACGACTTGCGGAAGTGGGGAGAGCTGCGCCGCTGATGCGGCAGCGAAAGCTGGTCGTGTGTTGTTAAATTGGTATGTCAATGGAGATAGTCCTCCGATTATTTGCTCGAATTGGCGTCATTAAAACCGCTAGTATTAATAGCAGCGCAAAGTTTCCCAGATCAAAGGTCCGCTCTTTTCCTCAGAATCACGATGAATTCGGCCCCTTCACGTTTAAGACAGTCCGCATCTGAAGTCTCCATCACGTCGAGGTGGTGCAAGAGGGCGCTGCGTCCTTTGACCTCCACTATATTACGCCTGGAAAAACATTGGAAGATAACCCCCCTGGGAGCCCCGAATCTGAATGGTACCACTGTAACTGAATCAAGTCAGAAAAGCAATACGGCGGCCAAAGAGGAGCGAGGAGCTCCCGAGTCCGACTCCGAATCCACTCCCGATGATCCAACTTGGGTCCCTGGGGGTGCCGTGCGCAAGCGCATTAGGCACAAATATTCCGCTCGTACTGGTAGCCGGTCAAGGGTCATTGTGAGGAGCCCAGAGACGCTGAAGCTGCGGCCTGGGGAGTTTTCCATTCCCACGCCGTTAATCAAGGGGAAAAAGAGACAATGTCAGGAAGTGGAGGAACCAAATGGGGATGCAAGTGGGGATGCGACCATTGCGGACTCCAATGAAGACTCATCAACTCAAAATTTTCGTCGAGTTCCTATGAAACGGAAATTACCCGCTTACGCCGGATGGAATAGCCAGAGGATTTGGAAGGATTCGTGTAATGAATATAACGACCCATCATATATTGCCATAGCGCAAGGGATTTTCCAAGTTTGGGATACATTTCTCACAATGACAGCTCCACAAAAGAGCACCGGCCCGGGAGCAAAATCGCTTATGTCGATGGCTCTGGGTACAACTTCTATATATATTGCGAGCGAACAGGAGGCTGTGGATAATTGTGAGGACAAGGGCGAAACGGTCGATGTTGCAGATCTTATTTTCACAGAACTGGAAAGCATCTATGGTATATCTAATGCCGGATGGAAACCGCTCAAGTCACTCGTCCGCCTCCATGGGATTCGTTTGGTCTGCGAAGCGATTCGGAACAGATGGATATCTCCTATGATAGCGCGCCAGCTGGCGCTAAACTCGATCGACTCGGTTTCGTATGATGCTGCGCAAGAAATATTATCAGCTTTACTTTCTGTTACCCAGAGGATCGAAGGCCCTAGACATCTGGACTGTTCGTTGTTTTCGTCCGGAAACTTTGGTGTATTTCATACATTAGCAACTTATGTCAACAAAGCTAGCCATTTAAGCTTTTTTTTTCGCGAGGTTGGGTCTTTATTGCGGGACGGCATCGTGCCAGTTGAATGGATAGTTACGGAGTCCATGAAACCGTTCGTGGTTCATGCCATTCGGTCGGTATCATGCGAAGACGACGATTGCTCCGCCTCTGTTTTTTTTATTATGAATATGATCCTTGCGGCTTCTCGATCGAATGCTCACTGCAGCTTACCAACCTCAGAATTGGCTGCGGACACGGATAACCTACAAAAATGCGATGAAGGAAGATGCCAACTAGATTCTTCACGTCGGAACCTTTCTGAGAACCCAAAGGCAAAAACTAATGAACATTTAGCAATTGCTTTGAACAACAGCATATCGAGTATTTTAGGCATTCTCTGCAGTGCTCACATCGTACGTTTTGGAAACCAATCACCCACTTTGGCATCAAGTGCCTCTCCAATGCACCACATTTTGGCTAGAGTTTCAGCCATAATACAGCATGATATACTAGACGCATCCTTTGATCTAGAACAGGATCGCCCAAGATCAGAGCTGCTACGAGTGGGACATGTTTTTATGGCGGATTACATTCTTAAATGCAGCAGGGAGAGTGCCAAAATGGAGGGACAGACAACCGCTTCTGGAGCAACAAAACTTTTAAGTACTTTCGAATATTTCACTCGTACATTGAAAAGTCGAAAGGACCTCGCAACTAGCCTATCGACTTTTGTGACGCACGTATCGCACTGTTGCGGTCGAGCACTCAGTGAAGATGGATTCGCTCGGCTGGAAATCTTTACTGATGCACTCACAGAGGACAACCTACAACCATATCCTACGCTCAAGGCGCTTCTGGGCAAGGTGGCAGTGGACGCGGCACTAAACTTTGCGGAATCTACTCTTCATCCCGATCACCATTCTTGGGCAGCTTACATACAGACCAAAGCGGCGAGATATTCTAATGACCCCTTAGGACACGACGAAATCATACCCCTAACGCCGTCGTTAGCTTTGTCCAAAACTGGTTATATATGGGAAGAGAGCATCGGAGAGTGGATCTCTGCAGCTCCGGCCAGCGGAGCACACAGGAGCCCTCGAACATTTGAGGCCCAGAACCATTTCCTGCCAAATCCACCGGATGAGCTGCCAAATTCAAGTGATGCAGATGATGCGAGAGCATCTAGAGGGTCCAGCACATTTTCGGCTTGTGCCGAAGGCTATAACTCGAGCATTACTTCATCAGAGTTCACCTCTCCATTGTGGCCTCGGAAAAGGAAACGCGGAGTCAATTCTCCACGCTTGGGCTCGGAAAAACACGCGAGAACAACATATTCGTCGTCACTAAATGGACCTCCTCGCCGACTACGATCCGGGAAAAGCCGTTCTTGGAATTTTTACATCGATGAACGTGAGTGCAATGACTCTGAGCTATTGATCTTTGATCGATTTAAGCGCTCGAAAATCACGAAGGAACATTTTGTCGCCGCACCAAGTATAACGGAAACAAGGCCTTTATGCCAACGAACGGATATCAATCGTTCATTGTTCAACCTTGCTACTGGGGGGGTTAGACCTCTAGCGCTGCAGTCTCCCGACAAGACGGTTGAGGCTGTTATCGTCCAAGGCCGGAAGGGATACATAGACACGGAATCGAGCAAGTCTTCGATTAAAGAGGAAAGGGAGAGAATGTTAGCAGACTCTGATCGCAGTGACAATAACAACAACGATGACCTTAATGATCACAGTGATGACAGTTACGGTGATGACGAAGATGTCCTTGCCAGAGATCCATCTCCCCGTTATCTTTTGCGGCGCAAAAGTATCTGTACAACCAGCGCTAGCAAACCGCTCTCCTACTCCGCTTCTACGGTACCACGCCTTCGGATGACACGATCTTCTACCTCGTTGCGAAAACAACCCATCTTGCAAGCAGCGGATTGTAATATTGTTGGTTCGAGTGATGACGAATTGAGTTTCTTTTGATGCTTTTCCGTTCAGTAATGTATATTCTGATTTTTGATTATGATTTGGATTTCTAGTTTCTGGATTTGACGGTCGCCTACACGTCGTCCCCCACTGGTAGACAGAATAGAGAAGTGAAGCTACGGATACACCTTTTTCTGATATTTCATTTTACACGATACCCTTATTGGATTACCTTACTTCGCACATTGTTGGGTATTTTAGCCTCTGTTTTTCTGGAGTGCGTTGATTGGATTGGTTCAATGAATATGCATATAGACGATTGGGGAGAGCCAATAACTTTTCCTAGTTTTTTTGCACGGTACCTTAATTTTTGGCATGCGAGTCGTTAGGAGGAGAATTTTAAGAGGCCACGTCTTCCGCCGGATTTTTCGTTTCTAATTTTAAGTATCTGGATTTTTCAGCGACTGCTGAGGATATCCCGATTTTTTATGAAGCTGGAATCTGCACCTGGCAGTCAACTGATTGACTGGCATTCATATTTCATTCATCAAATCATTTATGTGGGCTTTGGCTAGCTTCCACGTGTGCATGTATCAATCATGTTCTCCAGTTGCACAATAAGTGCTTGTTCTGCAGTCCTGTCTCTCCAACACCTGTTAAAAGCATGAGAAAAGAAAAGTGAAGGTGTAGGGGGTGGGACGGCGCAAGGGGGTATATGTATGTACAGCCAATAAAAAAGCAAAATAATGCAGAAGTGAAAGGGAATAGGTAAATGTGCAGAAATATAT
>QGQJ01000027.1:904-14876 GCA_003206725.1 Blastomyces emzantsi | reverse complement strand
GGGGGTGGGGGGGGGGGGGGGAGGGCTGGGTTTGGGTTTAGATGTGCAAGGATGAGGAGCCAGTACCTCCAAAATTCCCATCGACGCTGAAACTGCTGGAGAAGGATTGTCGACCATGCATCTTTACCAGGGTCATTGCTCTGGAAATGCGACCGCTTTGCAGTCCACTTGTCCTGCCGCAGCATTGGACATGTAAGCCAGCGAGATCTTCGATCCTGGCGACTTTGTCAAGTGTGGCAAAAAGCATTTTTGAGCTTTGTTGTTGCCGCTGAGTTTCGCGGCGGCTGCTGGTGTGAGATGAGGAACCGTGAGCTTCTGACACGTCAACATCTGTAAGTATCGCGTTATTAATATCCATCCGACTCTCGTCAATTTTGATCAGCGCCCAGTCCACTTCATGCTTCATCCCACCGCGTTTCCACCTCCTGACTCCGGACGAGGCATGAACGTATCCAAGCGAGTGCGAGGCAAGATGCTCGTCGTCACGATCTTCCGCTGTCGGGAAAAATCCATCTTCTACATCATCGATCGCTGGCTGCGTAACGATTATTTGAGGCTCCTCCCCCGGATCAACTCCAGCTGTATCTCCAATCGAGGCAGAATCATAATCGTCATCATCGTCGTCATCATCTCCGTCATCAGTGGAATAACCGTCTGAGAGCCAGTAATCATCATAGGCTTCATCAATGCTTGGTGCTATTGATCCATCATCTGCATCTTCATCGTCATCCGAGATCTCAAATGGATACAATGCTTCGGGTGGGGCTTCATCATGCCATGAGTATGAAAAGTCCTGATCAAAAGTATCTCCTCCGGGGGTCCAATTGCCCGCGGAGCGAGGAGGTAGGTCGTCATCGTCCTCATCATCACAGGGGGCATCAAGCATGTGATGCACTGTCATTCCGTAAGGCATTCCATCGACAAGGATCGCTCCCCCATACGAAACTGGGGGTAAATGTTCGTCAAGTCGAAATGCCCCTATTGATGCTCCACAGACAGGTTTCTGCTGATAGTGTGGGTTCAGGTCAACCTGAGCAGCATCAATGATAATGCGGCTATTCGTTTTCGGCTTCCTACGTCGTCTGCGAGGGACTTTTGAGCGTGTAACATCTCCCCGAATCACAATGAGATCCCAGTTTTCTTTATCGTAATCGAAGTACTTCTTGAGAGCAACTCGAACCCTCCGGATATTGGTACAGGTGACACAAATTGTAGTCTTTGCGGTCTCCGCAGTTTCTCCAGCCACCATTAAAGAAGCACTGCAGGATTCAGGCGAGTCCTTCAGGATCTTCTGAAGCAGTTTGCTGAGTTTCGGCATGAGTGTCATGTTCCAGTGCCGTAGGTCTTCTTCGGGTATTTCGACATTGGACCATTTCTTCAACGTTCGTTTCCGCACCCTTTTCTCACTAGCGTAGCTTTTCTCCTGTAACCCATTTGATTCGCCGTAAGTTGTTCCATCATCCGCCGGATCGATTGGCATGGTTAAATCTGGTTGACGGCCTACATTGTAAGGGCTTACGTCTTGGAACGACGAGCTGGTTGGCTCAATAACGAGAGGTGGAGGAAGAGATTCATCCAGGTCTGACGCGGGCGGGGGAGAGAAAACATCCAGGCAAGCACAACGCCAACTGACTTTCCCAATTGTGTAAACAAAATTCTTAGAGAATGTGTTCCATTCATCAGATGTACTCGGGTCATGCCATGGATAATGGTAGGTTTGTCGGATCCTCAGTCCTAAATCTGTCATCGGTTCCGTAGAAAGGTGGAAATTGGGCGCATCGAGGCACAGCTGGACTATTTGCAGATACGAATTTCCACATTTAGGTGCCAACCGTTTGACGTAGACGTTTTCGATTCGTGATTTGAACATTGAATTGTTATACTTCATCTTCCACAATTTACTGAGTGGGGTCCATAAACCAATTTCAAGCAATACTAGGCCCAAGCTGTATAGATCATATGCCCAAGCCGAATTATCGGTGATGACCCGACGGTCGTCGGGATGGCGGTACATGCTGGCGGATAAAGGCTCGGGAACTGCATTCTTATCCTCGCTGTCAAACTGAGCGAGAGACGTGAGATACGGGTGGCTGAACTCGGAACTCGAGTCGCCTAGGAGCCGTTCTTTGGCTACTTGGAAATCTGGGAATACCAAAATATTGTTGCTGTTTATATTTCCGTGTACAACATTCTGGCTTCTGAGATGAAGAACTGCTAGAACCAAGTGATATGCCAGGCGAAACCGACTCTCGAGATTCGGAATTGGGCAGTCCGGTCGGCCATCTCCGGAATGAAATAGCGAAACAAGCGGGCGGGGTTTGACATCTCTCAGTACATCAGAAGGCTGTCGTAGTAATGGGAACATCTCGAGTGGGATCTGATAAACAAATGCGTAGCGAGAATACGTCATATCAATAAAGTAGCCAACGAACTTTAGTAACCCAAGATGGGATACCCTGGAGTTCTCGACCAGGCGTTGGAGTGTGTCGAATAATTGAATCAGTCGTTCTCTGCGAGGGAACTGGAGAGCATTTTGCATCTCCAACATTATGGGTGAAAATTCCACCAGCACTGGTACGATTGGACCCTGTACGAGCGATGCCAGTGCGGGAGGCATCGCATGGGTATCTAAGTGTCCAATGACTCTGGAATTCGCCGATTCTGCCACCGCTTCGTAAGGGGGCGGATTGGAAGCATGGGAAATTCCGCCACGCGATAGATGAAGGGCAGATTTATCGATATAAAACTGCTTAGTTGGTAGGAATGAATCCGCACAAGTCTTCTGGAAGTCCTCAGCAAACTCATTGGTCGCATTGCCATGGAACCCCGAAAAATGGCTCTTTGCGAAACCGGCGCTTCCTGGTTGGGGTTCCGATGCTGATTTTTTCTTTGTCGGTAAGGGCTTCCTATCCAACAATTGACCGGCTTCATTTCGAAGCGAAAAGAACGACTCCTTGGAGGATTTCGAAGATTTCGACAGCAATGGACGACCTTGACCTTGGCCAGGACCTTGACCTTTCGACGTCGACTGTGAATTTGAATTTGAATTCATACTCATGCTCATGCTCATGCTCATATTCCTCCGCGATCGCGAGAGATCATATAACGTCTCGATATGTTGCGTCAATTCCTCCAACAACTCCTTCGACCTTGCAATCTCCTCAGCCGTGAACGTCGCCTTTACAGCGCTAACCTGGACCAAGCCATCAGGCGACTTGACACTATCCGGCTGCTGGAGCCTCTCGGCCTCATTGAGCAGCTCTTGAATGGACGACATCACACTCGCGACAACGTCCGAAAACCCAGCTTCGCTCAGCGCTTCGTCGATATCATTTGGTTGGGCGGCGCTCGCATCGCTCCAGTCCAGGCCCCATGCCAGCAGCCGATCCTTCTGTGTGCGAAAGTTTCGATTCAACGCGACGAGTTCTGGATCATCGTTGGCCTTGGATGCGCTGGAGACACTCTCGCAGGAAGACTTGGTGTCTGTATAAAGCTTTGTGAGCCGCCTTTGGAAGAAGGCTCCGCCATGCCTGAGGACAGACATGGCTGCGTTTGTGATGCTTTGTTCACTAGAGATTAATTGAGAGAATCGACAGCGATTAAAAACTTGTCACTCTTAATTCCGTATGAAATGCAGGAAATGTGCTTTGGGGATTTCTGCTTCAAAGAGTAGGACGATGTATCATATCGAGACCATCGTACCCTAGGCGCATCGCGAGACGGCGATGAGATGAAGTACGATCAACCACAAAGTTGCTGCCTAACAGTGGCCAATGGGAGCGCCGCAGATTGTCTCCGCCGGCAAAAGTGGGCCCGAGTGGGGCTGAGAGCCTCGTGGAGCAACCCTGAGATCACGTGCAAACCTTGTTCCAGAACGGGCAGGCAGCACCATTCTTGATAGCCATGATTCTAACATACATCAAGGCAAACGAATTTATTTTGATCTCCTTCAGACCCGGAAGCCTGGTATGTGCGAATAAAATTGCTATACGCAACGTAAGAAAATTAATATACATAGTTAAGAGAATAGAGCGATAAAACTGATTGTTCTTCAAGTACTGCGGATCGTATTTAATTAGATAAAAAGTGGAAAAAAAAGGGAAAAAAAGACACGCAATCGTATCATGAAGTAATCATCCGCCGTGTTACACCAACATCCTTAGCACGCTTTTCTCCAAAGTTATGAAGGCGCTCTCCAATCAGATACACGTCATCCCGAACGCCCACCCTCCAGATGGCAATTTTCTTACGGGCATGGTGTGCAGCCCATGCGAGAAGCACCGCCATCAACGTCGCAGGGAAAGAGTAACGGTATACTTCAGAGTGCACTATGGTTGACGAATCGCGGAAGATGGTGGAATTAAGAATAGCCCCGATGGGCAAGGGTACCAAAATCGCAACAAGGCCAAGCAAGGTAGCAGGAACAATAAATGCGCGGGTGGCCAACTTAATGTCCGGATTCACCCAGCCGTTGCGTAGGATGGAGTCGAGAGCATTGGCTGGGCGCGAGCCGCGATACCACAATATAAATCTGACAGCCATACGCACGTACAGGACGCCGAGCGTCCAGTCTTGGACGAAGTGGATGACGTGGGCGTCGCCACCGCCGATATAGGTGTGCAGTGGAATCAGAATATAGAGCTCTGTAATTAAGGCGAAAAGGGAAGGGAGGAATAGAGCGTATGCCCCTCCAATGTACAGGAGGCCGACGAGTTTTACAAGAAGGTTATACGCGTGTGGGAATGCCTGTCGCGGGGATGTTAGGTAGGGTTGCAGACGTTGTCGGAGCGCTGGGAGGCCGTGGCGACAATAAACCAACGCATAAAATACTCCGCCAACCACATATATGCCGGTAGAAAACGCGTAGATGTCGTTCACACGGATATGGCTGGGGAAGAGTGAAGATATCATCCATCGCCCGATGACGAGGGGTACTATAGTGCATCCAAGCCCAGTCACCGCGGCGAAGACCCATATCATGAAAATAAATGTCGCGATCCGGGTCTTGAACCTTGGGGGCACATAGACGAGGGCAAACATATTGTTCGACCTCCCATGGAGCCCCTCTTTGCTATCCTTTTTGCCATCAATGCGCTCGTTATTTTCGTCAACTTCTAAGAAAACAGGCCTGCCTTTCGGAATTCGAACCTGGTCGGACCCTGGCGCGCGCACAAATCTACCATCTCGTAGAAATCTTTTATTCCGGCTTTCACCCTCTAGGGTATCCCGACGGCCGAAAATCCGGGCACGCCATGTTGGGTATGCCTGTCGCCCTTCCTCATCTCGACGCCGTTTGCCAAACAGGAAGTGAGTCAGCCTTAATTTGTGCGCGCATTTGTGGAACCACCAATTGTACATTTTCTGCAAGCCGTCTGATGGGCGGATAAAACGAATCGCCAACGGCATTACAAAGTTGTAGAAAAGTAGGTCGACAGGAAATTCCAAAACTGGCTCATTGGAGGACCAGTGTACCGGGAGCAGATCACGGAAACTCAAAGATAAGCCCCAGACAACGCCGCCAAGGCAAACAATAACAAGCCCGCCATACACAAGAGCGCTGAAGGCGATTTTACGTAATTGAGTAGTGATATTACGCTCAAGAACATCACGTACCGGATGGAACGTTGGGTCGTCAGGATCGCGGATGAAATCTAACATAGATTTTTGTTAGTCTAAAGTTTGTATTTCAATATCAAGACATATCAAAGACATGTGTTTTATACTCACATAATACGCCACTCCGCATAATTTTCCGGCACATGGACACAAAAAGTGCAAAATGGAACATGTAACAAGTTCCGATGAACCAATGCACGAATAGCGATGTGAATGGCGAATCCAGCGTGAATGCGGTCCGCGAAGACAATGTTGCACCACGGAAAAGTGGAAGGAGGGCGATGTCGAGTAGAATGCCACAATACAGGGGGAATACGATCATTTCAATCCCAATGATGAGGATCACCTTCATTACTCCACCAGCTTGTTGTAAAACATCAGCTACAGCTCCTTCCCGCCGATTTTCCTGACGTGGCCCGGAAAACAGAGCGGAAAACCTTAGATACAACATCCCAAGAAGCGAGGCAAAGCAATATCCAACTATAATTGCAATGATTCGATCCTTGGTATCCCATTGTGCCAAGTCATGGTTCAACGATAATGCAACTTTTTCCTCGACTCCGCCGATTTTCAGGCTGGGCCAATTTTCTCTCTCCAAAAAGAAAAGTGTTGACTTTCCAACGCGCACAACGGCACCTGCTGCAGTGTTGAATAGGGTCATAGGTTCGAGAGATAGTATGGAGGCGATGAGTCGTTGCGAGGCACCCTGCTGGAGGAGAAGCAATGGAGTGTCGTAAAGAATGGTTTTCCCAAGGCTGAGTATAAAGCTGAAAAATGTTGCGATTCGCTCTTGGTGGATCCTCAAGGCCTGATGAGATAAAACGGAGAACATGGGTAGGTCGGATTCGTGGAAAGTAAAGAATGCGCCTAGAACACCTTTAAGGCGCTGGCTGCTTTGGTCGATCATAGATAGCGAGGCAGCTGTAACAGCATTGCTTGCGGAAAATTTCGTGAGAGAAGGGACGAATCGTCCGAACGTGACGAGTAGGTACCGGAATAGAACGTTCGTCAGGTAAACAATATATCCTACACTCCCGAGAAGTGTATCAACGGTGATGTCGGCGACGAGAGATACAAGTGCAATTGGGACTCCAATAAATAGCCGTATCGGATTGGTGAAAAGAACCAGTGCGATTTTGCCCCACAGGTAAGGGAGCCAAATGCCAACTGCGACTGTAAATGATACGATCAATGCGCTGAATACGCCGTTTTGCAGCAGGCCGACGATAGGACCCTGCATGCCGATAAGCTCTAAGAGACCTTCCAGATCATCAGCATCGTCCACAGGTTCAATATCGTCGGGATCAACTGGAACAAGCGGGCCGTCGGCAAATCTTGGTTGGTCCATTGGGTCATGAAAATGATGATGCCCATTCGGCGCGGGTTCTAATGCAGCTTCTTGTGCGGGATCTTCCATGACAGGTTCGGCATCATGGTCTCCTGCTCGGCCTCCACCCTCTCCTTGCCGCGGATGAGGCACCCCACCCCAAAACCAATTCGAGGCCTGATCAACCAGACTCTCAGGACGAGGGTCTGCTGCTTCCATAGGGTGTGGTCGCTGAAGTGGGGCTTCCGAAGGTTCAACTTCTGTAGCTGGCAAGGATACTTGTTCGTCAATGTTGACTCCGGAAGCATTCGGTTCAGCGGGAGTTGGAGGGTACAAGGAGGCTGGACTGTCCAGCAGCTGTACCGCTTCCTGTGGTGGAGAGGAGTGATCTGCACTATTATTTTGGGGGGTATGGGACGATAAGTCAACCGAATGCGCAGAACCAGACGGGCCGGCTGCTTCGGAACCAAAGCGCGCAGATGGGGTGAAAGGCTCGAAACTTGGGAAGGCAGGTGATGAGGAGTCCGTGGACACGATAGGATTTGCAGTTGGATCTCCGAAGCTCACGTTGAATGTCCGCTCTGGTCTATCCTGGGTTTCCCGTCGTTCTTCTCTAGCGGGGTTAATACTGGTAGAAGACGATGGGTGAGGGTCGTCGTCACGATACATCGGAGCATCAAATGAAGCGTGAAGGGCTGAGGCACTTCTTTCGTCGTTTTCTTCGTCGTTTTCTTGCATGTTTTCCTCAGATATTTCGCCGAATTTGAATCCCTGTTCACCCACACGCTCCAATTTTTGCATTGCTGCTATAACCCAACCCAGTTCTTCTTGGCGGCCTTCTTCCTCAATTATTCTTAGTATTTCCGTCGGATTTCTTGCACCACGAGTCCACAAGTCTTTGAACACATCTAGGCCGGGCCATTGGGCATTGCCGTGATTATCAGTATTAGCCACTATTTCGTCGTTGGCTTGGTTGGTCGTCGAGGGGTGCTCGAGAATACGGCCTACTTCATCGATGGGGTTCGCATTGTTTTGTTCTTGTGAAGGCCAATGTTGGCTAAGTGATTCAAAGTCGGGGCTGGGGGCACCAGGCTGTTGTGGCTGGTCCGGTGGTAAAGGCATATCGTTCGATTGCGGATGATCCCAATCGGGAAATCCGCTGTTCTCGTGTTCAAATACATCTTCTCGATTTCTTTCCTGAAGGATTTCTTGGTTTGGCTCCGGGTTTTCTTCTTGGTTTGGTTCTTCGTGGGCCTCCTGATGGTGGGCATGTTGAACAGGGCGCGGTCGTTGCCGTTCAACAGGCTGATTCGCCGCAGCATCAGCAATCAGCTGCGCAGCTGCTTCTCGATCTGCCTCAGCAAGATTAATCGCAGGTTGCTGCTGCACCACCCATTCCCTAATTAAAAATACAAGAATGAAAGCAATAACCACCGAAAGAGTAATTATCTGCCCCTCGAACGTATCTATTAAAATATTGTTCAGGGTGGAGTAGGGAGTCAACTTGTTTAAAAAAGACACGTCTGATAGCCAAGAAGGTTGGCGAAACCGTCGAATCGAGACGCTGGTTGCATTCGTCGTGTTTGAACCTGCCGTCTCGAGTACAGATGAAGTCGTTGTTGCCCAGGTGCCCCACAGGAGCTTCTTCATAATGGTGTATATCAAGGGCTCACCGGCTGAAAAATTGAGCATGGCGGAAAACGGCGATGCGAAAGACGGAAGTGTAGGCGTCATATTCTGGTGTCCCAGCCCCGTAGAAAAATTGTTGGTTGCGAGGGTGTTGGCAGGGGAAGTTCCGTGAGCGGCAAGCTGATCAAGCGCCTGGCTTGCTGGGGGGACACGTGAGGCGTGGTAGAATTCAGGGTTCGGCCACCGTCCATCAGCTAACCAAAACAGGCCTCGCCAGATAGCTCTCATGGACCATGGGAGCCATCCTAACCATACGAAAGCCACCAGGACGAAGCGTAGCCATGTAAGTAAGGACCGACCGGCATGAAGAATGAGCTCCTTTAGGAAAACTGGAGTTGGTAGCTCCTTGGGCATATGTGGGTCGTAGAGCTTTGTAAATCTGAAAGGCGTCTTGCAAAGCTCACAATATTTCTTTTGTGAATGGGACAGCCATTGCATCAAGCATTCTTGGTGAACAAATTTGATGCTCCCGCTACATTTGCACGGATAAAAGAGCTGCTCCTCCTCAGTACCTTCGCCGCGACATATTCGACAAGTGTCAGATTCGTCTACGCTTCGGCGGTTGGTCGTAGTGTTTGTGGCAAAGGCAGGGTCGTTCATGATGTCGGGGAGAGGACCAGCCCTCCGGTCCTGGCTAGCCGCAATCCGGTTGATATCCATCGTCCTTAACGTCGAGAGAAAGAAATTATCATGAAATTAGGAGGATGACCATGCTATGGCGAATGCTGGGAGCATGCCCGCATCCCGGAGGTAGGTATCAAGATGTTGTTGGTCTGCTTAGCGGACGGTCACGATAAGATATCCACAAGCTGTAGGATGGTCAGCACAGTACAAGAGATTCCGCAGTCCTAAGGGCTTACGAACCACAAGTTTTCTAATTTGTTCAAGGTAGTGTCAATAGGTATGCGACGAGGGCGAGTGTCTAGGCAAATAAATATACACTGGAAAGTTGATATGGAACAGGAAGAAGCCAACCCCCAGTCCGTCGTCGCTCCAAAAGATTCCACGCCGCCAGCAAGCCGCTTACTCAGCAAGTTTGCTGCGGAACAACCATTTTCCGCCAAGTATATTACGTCGTTACCGGGTGGTACGGCTCTTACACCACAAATACGTCACAGCCCAGGCATCAACGCGCCAAGATACGCCAAGCCACGCCATCAGCCGGTATTGCCTCTGACAGACTGGCATGTGATTGGCCAACTCGTGACATCCAACTTCCGCCAGCTCGAAACAGGATAATATTTTGATGGTGAAACCTCGTCTGCTCCAGGGAGCAAAGAGAATGACATATAAAACTGGCCTACCTGCCATCTCTCACTGAATGCAGTATCAAGCATCCTTATTATCACCTAATATCTAATTACTACACACCCTGGGAAGCGGTTTTTGCGCGTCCGCCAGCTCATTTCCTGTGCTGTGGGTGAAGCTAACTGGTCCGCAGAGCTCCATGCCAAGGTGCACCTCTTACCTCTGCCAGACCTCGAACCACAAATTCCGTTCTTCCTCGCACTCTTATTGCCAGCCTGGTTGCCCGTGAATTTTTCCCCTTTATGATATTTATGAGCACTAGACGCATTGCTTTGTGTATGGTGATAGAGCGCCGCGAGACGACGAACCAGCGGTAAAAAAAAAAGAAAGAAAAAAAGCTAGAGCGGCGCGTCAACTGACGCCACAAGAATGGCGATGGCAGCGGATGGAACAGTTGCGGGGGATATGGAAAAGGTTCAGGTTAATGGTTTGTCCATTCGGAAACAAGCAGAAGGAAAAGAAAAACATCGGAGACGACCTACGAGCTTCGCACGGTGGTCGCTTGCAGTTGCCCTACGGTATGCTCTTTCGTGGATGCCCCTCCGCCCCTCCAGTCCACCCGCCTTCCAGGTCTTTATCATACTGATTGCTTTTTCCATTATAGGCTAGCCATCTGGTACGCTTTACTTACGCCACTCTTCTACTGTCCATCGACTCTACCAGAACTTGACAACACTTCTCCAACGGTTTGCAAGCCGTACCTGATTGCGCGCTCACACCTCGAGCCTCATATAACTCGGTATTATGAAGCCTACGGAGCTCCGTATGTCGACACCGTGCGCCCATATGCACGCAATTTCAACGAGAAAATATACACTCCTACTACTGATTTCACAAAACGAAATTATCGCGCATATGGAGCGCCCCATATTGAGAAGGCCGCATCGTATACCCAGAACAAGTGGGGAGAAATCGTTACGCCTCATATCCACTCACTACAAAGCTCCTTGAGCCGTACATACCACTCGTCAATTGAGCCGCATTATGCGCGCGTTGCTTCAGTAGTAACCCCCTATTATCGTGCAACAGCTTCCCAGGTTGGTTATGTGCGTCAAACGTATTTTGTACCAGTTTACGGGCAGACGAAGCCAATTGTTGTCAGCATGTATTCCTACACGCACGATATTGTGATGAACACGATCTATCCGTACAGTAAGAAGACGTGGTCATATCTAGCGACGTTCATAAACGAGACGCTTCTACCTGGAGTTGCTAGACTCTACTGCGAAAATGTTGAGCCTCAGCTGCTTAGGATTGGTGAGAAGCTCGCAAGTTATCGTGAGGGCAGGAAGCTTGGCGCTGTTGGTGAAGAAACTGAAATGTGAGAGCCCTACGACCCTTGCCATCTCAAACTTGGATGCGCGCTCGCTGTCCCCAGAAGCCTGAATTGTAATTCCCCTCCTTCTAATTTAAGCTAATGCCTCTGTAGTTTATCCGAATCATTTAGTTTAACCTCCACCGTTTCAGCGCCAGCAACTACCGTATCACCGAAGACTTCTGATTACAGCCCCTCTACCACTGCGACGTCGACTTCGGCATCTGCGCCAAACCCTGAACAATCAGTGGATAAAGTGGGTCTTGCGCGCGAAACAATAGCCTCGGATTTGAAAACTTGGCAAGAAAAGTTCGCTACTGCAGCTGATAAAGGAGCCGAAGACCTCGATGAACGGGTCGCTGAGATTGTGGAGAGCTACGTAAATGACGCGCAGGGGTCAGCCGAAGCGCTCGTGTCCGAGTTGGAAACGGTGGGACACCAAGAGCTTGAATCTCTCAGAACCAAAATCATAGATATAGTCCGTGATTTGCCTGACGAATCCACTTTCGAAGATCGCGAAGCCGCCGAGGGTCAGCTGGTTCAAGCTGTTAGGGCATCGGGTTCTGCTATCCGGGAAGCTGCGCAGAAGCTCCGACAGTGGCTCGCGGACTTTAATAGCGACCTTCATTTGGAGGTAACCTCCGCTTCTGACGCTACCATCGAGGTCCTTGACCAGATCCGTGACCTGAGCCTTCAAAATATTGGGATGAAATGGGCGTGGATGGATGGCGTGACATACAACGATTGGGCAAAATATAATGCGCTGAAGAAACAACTCCATAGCTGGCGCGAGGAAGTTAGAGCAGTTGGCATGCAGCATGGTGCTTATGAAGAAGCAAAGGCACTCGGAATTGATATTGTTAACAAAGGAATGAGGGTCGCGGAAACAACGGCGAAGGAACTTACTCGGCTAAAGGAGGTTGGGAAGTGGAAAATCGAAGCGGGGGATATCAGCGATGATTTTGAGACGAGGACGAGCGATGCGGCTGAAGCTCGTGCCAGCAAAAGAGCAGCAATGGGCCTAGATGAACCCGAAACTGAACCAGATGCCGAATATCAATCCACACCGTCGCCTGAGGATGAGCCCAATGAGACGAATTCGTTTGATGAAGATACTTCAATCGACGCCGATCCAGTTATCAGCGACGTCGACGTGACGCCCCAACCCAGTGATGAGGGAACATCCGAAAACAGCGCTTCTGGAGACCAACAGGATGTCTCATCATCTATTATATTTACAAATAGTATTCCAACACACGAACCTGAGCCTGAACCTGAACCTAAACCTGAACCTGCGCCCGAACCAGAGCCAGAACCAGAACCAGAACCCGTTGTGGATGATGAGGATACTACCACTGGGCCTAAGGTTTGGGGTGGGGCTGCCGCTGAATTCATAGAACACGAAAATCAAGTCCCTGCTAATACTCCTGAGCAGAATTTTGATGATACACCGTCTTCGTCTCAGCAGCCATCTGTATCATCGAACGTGGCTCCGTCGGAGACAGTCCTCTCCGGGCAATCCTTCATTCCCATGCCACCCCCCGAAGCCAGTTCCATTTTTTCAGACTCGCTTTCTCAGGCGAAGAAACTATATGACATTTCACATTCGGCCGCCAGAGCGCAGGATTCTGGAACTCCAGATGAAAGAATTGTCGCTTCCATCGAATCCGCTTACTCAGGTTCTCTCCAGCACGCAAGTGAAAAACTTGAATCTCGTCTCAAAGCAGCATCAGATTACGCAGGGATTGCCCTCAGCGTTTCTCCCACCGCAACAGTAAACGATGACATCCTCTCACGTGCTTCCGCAAAGCTCCATGAGAAGCTCGAACATGCCTCTCTGGGCCTCGCAAGCGCAGTCGCAAGCGCCACTGACGAAGCAACCCTTCCTGGCCAACAGATAATCCTCGATGCGCGTCGCCGTTATTACGAAGCCATTGGCCTCGCTCATGACGAGTATTCCGTCTTCATCAACTCCGCGTCTAATCATGGACAGCCTACTGAAGAAACGAGTATCAGTACTCCAATCAGCGACAAGCCCAGCAAGCCAATTCTCGAGGAAGCCAGTTCCGAATTCAGCGTCGTCTTGTCACTGGCATCTGCTAGTCTAGATGCAGTTCTCTATTCCGTTAGCTCGGTGGGGACCGCCATTGCGCCCGCCTCCGCGACTAAGATTATTGAGGATGCCTCCTCGAGGTTCCACGATGCACTCTCCGCTGCTACGGCGTCTCTTGAGTCGGTGTCGTCTACTGCGAGTACTGTTGCTAGCTCTCCAACAAGTACTGTTGCTCACGAAACAGCCAGGGACGAGCTGTAGAATGGGCTACTGCTATAAATGGCAATCAACATGTTACTAGAAAAAAAGGAGAAAGAAAGGAAGAAGAGAAGAAATCACTCCCGCCAATCCACGGAAGTGGTACGTTTCTTCTTAACGTTTATTTCTTATTTTTCATATTTTCTTGAACAAAGAAAGAAACGAAACGACCAAAAAGGACATTCATGTTTTTATACCCCATACCCATACATTATTTCACCTAGTATACATATATCTCACATACCCACTTCCTTTCTCTGGTTTGATATAATCTACGACTCGTCATTTACTCTCGTACCTATGTGTTGTTGCTTTTATGTCCCGTGCACTTTGATCAGCCATATATTCGTTACCATTCGACCGTTTAGCTACATGACATGACTCTGTTTCCTTTTTTTTTTTTTTT
>QGQJ01000268.1:0-33096 GCA_003206725.1 Blastomyces emzantsi | reverse complement strand
GGAGAAAATAAAGAGTAAAAAAGAATAGATTTTCGAAGTCGAGAAAGAAAGGAACATGGATCATAGAGTAAACGGAGGTAATAAGAACAGGAAGAAAAATCCTTCCGCAACATCTTCATCGATTTTCCCACCGGTTTCGCCAGGTGACCCCCTCCCCGTAGCCTCCTTTTGGACGGGGCTTTTCGATTTTCGCAGCCGTCATAACTTATATTTAAAAGCGTACTATGGGGAGGACTTCTATCTTGTTAGGTCAGATAGGGCGTTGCGTGGCGATATGACTTGGGCTTGGGAGTGTGCATGGGTAGGATCAATGGGAGAGAGCCCGGGGAAGGGGAGCAACCGTATGTGGCGGGGTGAGGTGAGGTTGGACGAAGCGGGGATGGTATTCCGGACATGTTTAGAAAACGCAAGTCCACTTTTTGTATTTGTCGTGTGTGTGTGTATGTGTGTGTTTGTTTGTTTATATGTGTGTGAAGCCGACCGAATTGATCTCACTCCATCCCCTCGTCTCCCTCACTGATATAGGGCGAGCTGAGGTGGTTGGGTGTGTGTGGGGTGTGGGGAAAATGTTAAAGATGGAGGAACAGAGAAGAGGCTTTGGGGGAGATATTGCAGAGTGAGAAATTTGATGGGTTTGTCAATGTAGCGTTGCGTGTGCGGAGTTGGGTGCAGGAGTTACATATGGAGGGAATAAAAGGGGAAGAGACAATGAAGATGGAGGAGAGAGCATCAGGAGGGGCAAGAATTGAATGTCGGTGTGACGGATGATGGGATGTTTGTGTGTTATAATTTCCGAAGCAGCAGGAGGGTAAAGTGCGGAAGAAAAAAGGGTGGGATTGGGAGTAATGTAGACGGATGAATAGATAGGTAGGTAGAGGGCGCGAGACCGCATATTTCGAAATTTGGCCACCTAAATAGTGAAATAAAAACCTTCATGCCAAATCCGAAGAAAAAGGAACATGGGTTTTAATCCAACGAGGGCGTATTTATCGTGACGAGGTGTTCTTAGTACGTAGTCGTCTTGAATATGGCGGCATTGCTCGTAGTCGAGTAAGGGGTAGGTAAGTAAAGGTGAGCCTCTCCGCTCCACCGCGGCGAAAAAAACAAAAACCAACTTCATTCCCCCCCCCACCAGATCTCCTCCTCCTCCCCACACCTGTAATTGACTGTATATTTCCTATCGTCGGGGTTAAACCTTTCGTTGGTAGCCCAACACCTGGTTTGTAGCATGTGCTATCCATCACCCTTTCTCTGTACGATATCTTCAGTCAAAAAAGTCAACCCCGTTAGCCACCTCAAATGCTGCCTGAGGAGATCGTGAGCATAACAACAACGAAAAGGAAATCTAAGCCGATGCCCAGATCTTCCTCCAGCCGCTTTCATAAGAATAACAACGAAATACAACGGTGGGATTGGGAGGGGCGGGGGTAGGAGAAGAAAGTCCCGTTCCCCAAATGTAAGGGGACCGTTCTTCAATCCGTTTTCCAGTGTCCCGCAAGCCCAGAGTCGATATCATCATGTTTCCCTATCCAAAGCTCGACCGCGTACAATGCCATGGTGCAACCAAGGTTGACCCATCTCCAGAAATTCCCGGTCCCATCACCGCGGTTGCTCCACCATTCACCATTTCCCCCCATCGCTTGGGAAGTCGATGCAAAATGCTGCATCAGCAGGCTGGTATAGACAGCAACGAGTATGGAAGGGGAAAACCAGCTCAGAAGACCTAGGAATCGACCGGCGCCATCGGAATCATCCAAGGAAGCCTCCTGGGAAAGAGCGCGGGCACCGGACTCGCGAACAGCTGGGATGATTCTCGTGGATGCGTAGAAGACGATTAGTCGATAGGTGAGAGATATCAGGACTGAGGGGGTCACGGCGCTGAAGGCTGCGCTTACAACGTTGAAGGCCGCGTGGATGATAGAGGGTAGGGTGGAGAGGGCGTGCATGAGCGTGGTATAGGAAGCCATGATGATAGGCGGTAGAGGGGGGAATTCGGTTGTCTGGGTGGGTGATGAAGAAGGCGGTTCGGTGGTGGACGTGGACGACGACTTGTAGTCTGTGAAGATCTGGTAGATACACAAGACGACGTATGCAAATAGCAGCGAGCTCTCGACTGGGTTCCCTCGACCACTGCCGATGCCCCAGGCGCACAGGAAGACGGCACAGGTTATGGCGACGCCGATTAGGGCTGCATCGACGTTACTGATTCCGGGGAACTGTAAGACGCGCCAGAGGAAGTAAACGGAGCTCGAAATTATGGATGCGGACATGACCAGAAAGCCAATCTTCACGACACACAAGGGGAAGTCAGCATATTTTGGTTCCATTTTCACAATTGCAACATTGCAACAACGTAATGCTAGATGGATTAAAATGGAACAAATAATACAAATCCGGGGCAAGAAAAATGCATACCATCCAACTATCGCTCCTCCCACCTCGATTGACCAACCATCTCGTGATCTGGCCGGCAGCCTGGATGACAAGCAGACTGCAAAACCCCTCCGCCAGTTGGAAAAACGGAGTTGACCAGCTCAACAACTTATCCCAGCCACCCACAGTAGCGTTCTCAACAAGGCCGTTGGCACCAAACAGCCATCGGATAATCGAAGTATCTTGCGCTCTCTTCCCACCAAACGTGCGCTCGACCCATCCGACCCGGGCACCTGCAGACGAGCCACTGTCACCCGCGTCCGCCTCGACGGAGAATCGGTTCAATGACCAGATGAGCAAAGCAGGGACGATAAGCCATTGCGTAGACCTGAGAACGATGATCAGGGAGTTTCGGATCCACGAGCGGGATGGGGTGGTGAGTCTGAGCAGGGAGAAGAGGAAGTAGAAAGCAGCTAGGCAGAGGGAGAAGCCCAGGCCACAGGTCCTACCACCAACATCGAAGGCGAGGGGGATCGAGAGGACGATGGACGTGAGGAAAAGGGCCGACGAGAAGATTCGGAAGATCCACATCGACGGGGATGGATGGCGCAAAAAAGGCGCTGTTATTTTATCTGGGCGAAAAGAAAGAGATGGGTTTTTGAGCAACCCACGAGAGGAGCGTGTTTGCGGGGAGGCTTCGACAGGTTGTTGTATTAGTGTTTCTGTCTTTATATCTCGGGTTCTGTTCCAGATCTGCCGTACTGTTTCGGGTACGATTTGGCGGTGACGAAGAGCAGGCTGCAGGAGGCCGAAGCTGTGGGAAGCACGAGGGTGACAAGCGGTGGGTTGGATGGGGTGGTTGGTTGGTTGGTTGGTTGCGGGGAGCTCTCAGTAGGAGCTGGAGAAAGCGACGATGAACTGTTGAAGCAAAGGATAGGATGAGCACGGTGGAATATCTATGCAGCAGAGAGCAGAGCGGGTAGGACGAGGGGGATAAAGGTAAAGGGTTAGGGTGAAGGGGGAAGGTGAAGATGAAGGTGAAGTCATATACAGCGTAGACAGACAGACAGACAGACAGACAGACAGATACATAGATAGATAGATAGATAGATAGGGTTCAAGGCAGTCTGGAGTTGAGTTCAGAACAGAGTTGAGTCGAAAACTCACACACTGCGCGCGGAGAACAAAGAGGAAATTACCTATAGCATAAATACAGATTTCTGCAAGTTAAACAAGTTCAATAAATACAGAGAAGGGAGTTAATATGTATGCGCAAATGATGGCAGCGAGTAATAATAGTAAATACAAACACGCAAATATCCAACTCTGCATGTCAAGCACAGAATCTTGGATGTAACTTATTTTTCCAGGGATTTTTCTTTTCTTTTTCTTATTCTCTCTCTTTTTTTTTTTTTTTTTTTTTTTTTTTTTTTGCTTCTTTTTGGGCGAATTTTTGGCTTGTGATTGTCGATTGGTGCGAATCGCGTGGAGAGAGGGAAACAAACGCTAGAAACTGCGCTAAACGCATGAGTTATTTGCCTCCTGAGAAACATCAGACAGAGCATTTCAATTGTTTGATCCTGAACGTTAACTATCCCTTCTCACTTGCTCAAAGGAACCACCACATCAACTGAAGACCCTGATGATAACCTAGACCATACCAGTGCGAGGCGTATAATCGCGGCATCCACTGGTACCAGGAGGGTACCAGGATCAAAAGCTCGTCAGATGCTCAATAAAAAATGCATTAATTGATATTTTAACCCTAGAACGCGCCGCTAGAGCTGCGAACAATACTTTTGCGATGTGGTAACAACAATGATGAAGCAGTTTGAAGTGTTTGAAAATCTATGCGCCAGATTCATTATCCCCAGTAAGTGCAGACATTGTTTACATCAAAACAGTGTCAATAAACTATTGCCCTTGCTGACATTTCTTTCCAGTGACATCGACCATGTGTGCGCCGCCAGAAGCCAACTCTCCCTACTCAAAGCGTAGATAATATGATGCCTCCTTAGTGGCAGGGAGCTTCTCATCACCGCTTGCCCGCGAAAATCGGTTTAGGGAGGAAAGCTTTGCCGCGTCAATGCTACTTATGTCTTGTCACGAAAGCCATGGACGTTGACCTTTGGAAGAAGATCGGATCTCTCCTGATGAGCAACCAAGAGGATCTCAGTCCAGGCAGCGCACATCATACCCTTTTCATATGCTGAACTTGGAGCCAGCGACGTGAGTTTTCATCCATTAGTTCAGAAAATATATATATATATACCGCTTCTTTGGGAATAGGAGACGAATTGGCCCAGTGAGTCATGATATGGAATCCATCGAGTGCCTTTCGGAAGATAAGACCACGCCCGTCTCGACAGGTCGGCCCTCAACATATTTGAACTTGGGCTTCGTTAAAAGAGTGTGTACCTTTGAGCGCTTGGAGTTTCAAGTTCCCTGGGAAATACTAAACTGTATGACAGGCTTTCACACCATCTGAAGTGACATGACCCGCATCCTATCTGCCTAGAGAGTCTCCATCTCCACATAGCATAGAGGCTGAGTTATCACACCTGAGGATCCGCCATCAAGGCAAGATGCTGAAGGGTTAGCAGATACAGGACAGATGCAGAAGAGGCTGGCACAGAAAGAGAAAAACTTTGCTTTGAAATTAAGTCAGAAAGAAGCAGAGATCAATCAAATCAAACAGAACTATGCAATGTTGTTGCAAAACTTTCAGGCTCATGTCAAGTACTTAAAGCAGTTCTATGTTCAGAAGTTGCATGAGTGTGATGAGGCTATCAGATAGTCATATCAATCTGAGAAAGATGTATGAAGAGCTTGAATCTCTAGTTGTTGAAGTATAAGAAAGTGCTCTTGAATCAATGTTGAAAAAGTCAAACTGATCTCTGAAAGAGAATTCTTAAGTACAAGAGAAGTTTGATAAGTTATAAATGAAGCTATGAATGTGAGTGAAATCTCAGAGCACTTCAATTCTGATAAATTTAGACAAAGTTTCAGACACAGAGAAAGAGATGATTATAAACTCTTTAAATTCTCTCTATAGTGATAAATCTGAACACTGAATCTTGTCTTACTAGATGTATTTATCTAGTGTCAGATCAAAGAGCAGTCTGTTTTCTTATCAGCTCAGCTGTACTACTGCTTCAGCATCACTCTAATCTTGAAATTAAGAATCAGTGCATGCAGAATCTACAGAGATTGTATCATGAGACAGCAGAGTTGACATTATCATTGTAAATGCAATGAATGTATATGAAGCTCTGCAGTCAGTGAAATTTCCCTGTATTTCATATATTCAGTCCACAACTGTCTGCACATTGCCTATATCACCTTGATGAAGACAATACAAGACTAGATGGAAAACCCATACTTCTGTTTGTTAGTCAGCTGTTCTGACATAAAGTATAGACACGAGCGACAGTTATCATTGATGCGAGGTCCCAGTCAGAAGTAAGCTTGCACATATTTTCCTTACATGTTTTTGTCAACCGCAATTACATCAATATTGAGAAAGACGGCGGTGGACCGTGAGAGACTTAATGCCTATCAGGATTTCAACCCCATAATTGTCAGGATCTCAATCCCTCTCTGCAGCCCCAGTAAATCTGTTGTTGCTCTCCTGGAGCCCTTGCACTGCAGGGGCCTCTGTCTATCAATTGAATTTGAAATAATTCAAAAAATTATTGGCTCATTCGATGTTCATGCATCGGTGCAGCAGAACTCATAGTTCAAGTGGATTAGATGATTCGCTGTCCCGCCATGGGATCTTCAGGCGCCTCTTTTGTACCACTAATCATGCGAATTAAACACGAGGATTCACGCCCACCCGGGACACCCCCTTGCTAGGTTGTATCTTGCCGCCGGAGCTCCTGCATCTAAAAATGGCCAAGCAATCTACTTTGCGAATTTCCGAGAGGGGCAGCAATTCAGAGCGTTAAACGGCGCAGGAGGGCTGCGCCGCGTTCGCGGTCGACCAGCAGCGAACACATATAAAATAAGAAGACTATCGTTCTTGTTCAGTCTGCTTTCATCAACTCCATACCTTGGTTCAGATGGATACATTGTCCCCAGAGAAAGCCCGGGAGATTATCGAGGAGGTTCGGGTAAATAACGGAGGTCTGCGTGAAGATGTCCAGAGGAGCCTGCACGCGGAGGCCCTGAGATCGATCAGAAACCTACAGTCTCTGGCTGGAGCATCGATCCGGCATGTTGCGGAGGATTTGTATGATGCAGACACCCGGTTCATCTTCGAACTGGTTCAGAATGCCGAGGACAGTCACTATAGCCATGTTCAGAGTCAAGGGGAGGAGCCGTTTATCTATTTTACGTTATATCCCGATCGAATTACCGTGGACACGAATGAGGATGGCTTTACCGAGAATGATGTGCGCGCAATATGCAGTATACACCACAGCTCAAAGCGTCAGATAGGCGGGTACATCGGACATAAAGGCATTGGGTTCAAATCGATTTTTAAGGTGGCACGAAAGGTTCATATCCAATCTGGCCCTTTTTGTTTCTCATTCACGCACTGCAAAGGGGAAAGTGGGATGGGAATGATCACCCCTTTCAATCAAGACCCTGAAGATCTGCCTCCAAACGTAAAAACTCGGTTTACCCTATATCTCATACATCCCGAGGACTTTCAAAGTCGTGAGGGCGAGTTAAAAGAGATCCCGGACACATTATTGCTGTTCTTGCGAAGGTTGTGCAGAATCGGAGTCAAAATCGAGCCCTCCGGGTTCCGGCTCTTATTCAAACGCGAACTGATTGGGCCAAACGGGCGCATTAAATTGGTCAAAGAGACAGGTGACGTGGTGGATAAGCGCATTTACCATGTTGAGGAAGCTGAATTCGAGAATCTTCCGGAGCATGGTGACGATCAATCAGCTCAGACAACAGCGGAGGTTATACTCGCTTTCCCTGTCGATGATTCCTCTCATCCCATAATCGAACCTCAACACGTCTATTCCTTCTTGCCAATGCGTCAGGAAGGTTTTAATGTAAGCTGCTCATTCTCATTAGCTCTTGGTGGACAGTTGATGGTTACTGACTGCACCAGTTCCTCATACAATCGAATTTTATCACCACAGCAAATCGTCAAGGTGTTCACCTTTGCCCAAGAAATTATTTAATCCGCGAGTGTATTAGCATTTTATTCATAGACGCTGTTTACCACTTCTGCAAAGATGCAACTTTGAAATATGAATGGCTCCAGTATCTGCCGAGGCCATCCATCCCTGATCCTTTTTGGGCTACACTCCGAGAAATGATATTGGAAAAATTAAGAAAATCAAAGATTCTCCTAACCCGCAACGGTGCTCTTGATTACCCAAAATCACTTCAGCACCCCTCTTCTCGGCATTGTGATCGTCATGGTGAGCCACTTTTGGACGATATCACCCCTGAAGTCTACATCTCAGAGGGATACAGTTGGTCTAGCCATGCTGAGATTTTAACTGAGCTCGGGGTGACCAGCCTATCCTTCAAAAATATTCTAGACCGCTTAGATCCGTACCTGATAGGGTCAACGCCACGACTTTTCGATGTCAATTTGGACGATGACTGGCATGCAAGGCTCGCGGATCTTCTTCTTCGTGGTTTGAGGATGTACGGCGCTCGGATTAGAGAGCGAATTGAAGGCATGGCTCTCATTCCTAGTTCTTGTGGAACCCTGTTGTCCGCATCCTCGGGTCATATTTATTTCCCTATAGATGACCAAGGACGTGCCATTCCAGATGACCTGACACTCAATACTGTGGATGTCAAAATTTCGCAGGACACATCGCGATGGAAACTCTTTGAGGCCCTAAGAATATCACCCTGCTCGATACAAAAAGTTGTCCGCTCAATTCTCCGAAGGTATGACTCACCATTCGGCGTGGAGCTGAGGCATTCTGTCGATCACTTGAAATACCTCTTTTGGGCGGGTAGTCAGGGAACACTCGACAAACGTATGTTCGTGATGGATCAGATGGAGCGACGGGTGTATCGAGCCTTCGTAACGTATGGTGTGCCCATAATAAAGGACGATATCTATTTTGGTACGGATGGCGAATATGGCACCAAACGGCTGTCGCAGAAACTTCAACACAGGTCTAATCGGCAAAACAGCTCCCGAGTTGAGATACATATCATTCATGATGCGTACTTAGGTGCCCTTCCACCTAGCGCCTGTACCCATGGTCTCACTTGGGAGAATTGGCTAGAATTTAGGGCAAGCGCTCGTCGTGTCCCGAGGCTGTTTGATTATATCCAAGACCGGCTCTCCCCTCTCGGCCAGCACTTTTCGGACTATCATCCAACGACATTCCTAGGGATTTTGAAAACATATTGGTCTGACTACCAGATGACACGTAACATCAGGAAACTGTTGGAAAATATGCTGGTGCCTGGCCGATATACGCAAGAGCGATCCCCTCTTTGTCGTCAATATTATCCCTCCAACCAGCTACTAGATCTATGCTCTCGGGCAGGGGTCACGGATAACTTTGGCCGCTTTCTTGAAGTTCCAGCCGACCTGGTCACTGACACAAGCGATGAGTGGGAATTTCTATCCACTTTTAGAGTTGGGCTGAGGCCAGATATAAGATTCTTCTATAATATATTCTCTTCGCTGACAGATGGCCAGACTATAGATGCCCGGAGGATGGAAGGGTTGTTTAAAATGTATGAAGAGCTCGCGAATCGCTTCGCCACTGATGTTGATGCTATAAAACAGTACGTATCCCGTTCTAAAGTACTTCCAGCTTGACAATTAACGGAGGCATGCAGGGAAATATTCGATAAAACCGTTGCAGTTTGTATTCCTAAGACGCGGATTGGTACTGTGGAGCTTACGTCCCTATCCAAATGTGTCTGGGAGGGAAACCAATGTCTTCGAACCTGTTACGCACTGGCACTTTTCCCAGAATATACCGGGAATGGACTCATTGTTTATCTCTTCCGGGATATGCTTAAAGTCCCTAATGCTAACCTTACCACTTATATACGTGAACTCCTGAACCGAAAGCGGGAGGGCCTTGAGGACGATCTTTGCGTTATATACGATATGATCTCTCAACTGGCATTAAGTCCCAATGAACGCAGATTCGTACTGTACGCAATCACGCTACTTGGGTTCTTGAAGCATGTTATGACTAATTCATTTCATAGGCATAACATTCATGTCCATAATCTAATATATATAGCTGCAGGACAGCTTTGGGTGGGACCAGAATCCTGTGTGTGGGCTGAGGCACCCAAAATTGGTGAAAAGTATGGTATCAGCGCTGCTTATTCACAGCATCAAGCCCTTTTCCAAGGGCTACTGGGAATTCAAGTTCCTACGGTAAAGAGCTATGTAGCGCAACTCAAGATGCTCGTTTCAGACACCACAAGCGAAGTGAATGAGTTTAAAACTGCAATTTACAGGATCCATGCAATGTGCCCCAAAGCTGGAGACATTGAAGATCTTAGAAACTTGCACTTTTTACCAGTGCGAATGCCGAATGGCAACATAGAAATGTTGAGGCCTGTTGATACTTTCTTCATCTCAGACACGCGCGAGTACCAGTCTACATTTCATGGAAAAGCGCCTTTGCTGAATTTTTCCCTTGAGGAAAATCGCAAATCATATCGAGTCCTGGAAGCCCTGGGCTTGGAAGACCGATACATATCTAGGATTGTTGAGGAAAGGGTGGTAGTAGAGCAGATGGAACCAGAGCCGTCCCCTCGAGAAACCGGAATCTTCCAAAGAAAGGCAACACATCTTTACCGGTGGGTGCAGACATTCGAAAATGTTTTGGGCCCTGCTAACTGAAATTCTACACAGTTGTGCTCTCCACTACAATCCAGAAATTGAAAACAACCAATTCTCCAATCTTCGTCAACAGCTTCAACGTGCGGTTGTCTATGAAAGCAGCGGCTTTAAGAGAATTCTGGTACTGCAGCTAAATGAGTTCACCGTCACAGCAGATAGCGACAATGGTTTGGTCCACATTGAGAACCACAGCAACATGTTGCGCATCTATGTCCCGAGGGATCCGAACGATCGCCAGCAATGCTACGCATCCCACCTCCCTAAAGCATTGGCGCGCTTTTTAGGGCTCAAAGAGCGGGAGGCGAGCTTAATCTTTCAAATAGTCTTCCTATATCTTGGAAGCAGCATTGAAATTCTGTTAGACTGTAATGGCATCGTTCCAGCACCGGTTGAAGACCTCCCTAGCATCTGGTTTGACGCTTCAGATGATTTGGAGCCGTTGGCATTGTCAGCCGACAGCGTCTCAGAAGCTGGTGAGGCTAAGGATACAACTGTAAGGGTTCATACTCCACCATCACGCCCAGAAACTGCTATCGAAGTACGCTCGATTCTAGGATCCGAGAACTTTGAACCCGAGCATAGGTCACGCCAGCCAAGCTATCAAGTTGAAACGGCGGGTGCGTTTGCTACTAGTCATCGGGCACTAGCACGTTTGATCCGACCTTTCACCCGACTTGCCGCTCCCCTAGCTTTACCAGATGGAGGCGTTGAACCTGTTCCTCGCATGACCCAATTCTTGCAGTTACTCTGCAATGTCATCAGGCTAGGTCGTCAAGCAACCCTTCCAGAAGCCTGTCAGGCCCCAACGAATGCGTCCAATGGTGACAGGAATACAACCACTGGATGGCCGTTTGGGGTACGATCAGAGAATCAACTCGCGCATGACATTAAAATCGGTGCTGCAGGCGAGTTATATGTCTGTCTCACCTCAGAATCTTCTCTTGCACAACTACTAAATACATCGCTGACGACTTCTAGGTATTCGAGCTTCTTCAAACGCTCAATCTTCCCGGCTTCGGCCGCCATAATTGGAAGAGCACTATCCGCAGAGAAGTCACTGTTCATCCAGATTACCGAGACCTTGGCCCTTGGAATGGTGTTGAAACTACGGATCTTGTGTATAACGATTCGAGCTCTGCGCTCACCTCGCTCCTCATCCGCGCGGGTTACCTATCCCCAGACTCATGGAGAGGAGCCAGACCGACATATTATATGGAAGTCAAAACGACGACAGGGGAAAATAAAGCCCGGTTCTTTATGAGTAAAGGCCAATTTCAAAGAGTACGTCCGTTGCCTGCAGTTCTTTAAGTGATAGCGAGAACTAATTTGTCGCCGATGCAGATGCAAAGAATGCAGATAGAAGCTGCTGGAAAGCCAAACGAGGAGATCTATGTGATTTTCCGGGTCTACCATCTTGACAAGGAGAGTATAAATGTTCAGATTTACTTAGACCCAGAGAGTCTACGACAAGCAGGACGGCTTATCTTCACGGCTGAATCCTACAGTGTTCTTCCTGGTCAGCTTTGAGTTTTGGAATATTTTCATCGTTGGATCTTGTTGTGCAGGAAATCAACCATGTTTCTAGAACCCCCAACGCCAGCACTGGCAGTTAAATGTTTGTGGCAGGTATCCACAAAACAAGGATGAGAGTCATGAAGGCAAAGAATGAATTTTCTCTTATTTGATTTTGTACTTATATCTAATTTAAGTGGTACAGAGACCGAATTCATAACTTTCGGCAGCTCTATTTTCCAGAGAATAACTGTCGTCTCTAAATCTGTTGAAAGGGGTGTATGATTTATCATCAAAAGTGTCATTTCTACAACTTGATATTCTAGATATTTTCACGTAGATAGTTACGCTCAATATATATCAGGTTCAATAAGATTGTATTATTGTATGTCCTTAGCCTTGTCTCCGGTCTAACCAGGGCCCAAGAGAGCGCTGATGTCATAGCCCTAAGCCCTAGCCTGTCCCAATTCGGCCAAGCCAAAACTCCCCGCCATCCATGGTCGAATCTCGAGATAGAAACGAGCCGCATCCACCCCACCTCTATACAACAATAACCAGACAACTATCCCCGCCTCTGTTTTATGCTCCGTTTCCGTTCCTTGCTTAGAATGGCCGAAGAAACCGCTGCAAAAAGGCTGAGGACCTCACCTCCCACAATCGGGACTCACAAGTAACGTCTCAACATCCCGAACTACACGCGCCCAAGGCAGTTAGTTCTATATAATTTAACTAACTTCAACCATTTCTCCAGTGGCCACTTCCACGCCGATGAAGCCCTAGCCGTCTATCTCCTCCGCCTCCTACCAACCTACGCCTCCTCTCCACTCATCCGTACCCGCGACCCCTCCCTCCTAGCCACCTGCCACACCGTCGTCGACGTCGGCAGCGAATACGACCCCGCCCGCAACCGCTACGACCACCACCAACGATCCTTCACAACCACTTTCCCGCAACACACCACAAAGCTCTCCTCCGCCGGCCTCATCTACCTCCACTTCGGCAAAGCCATCATAGCCCAACACATCTCCCTCCCCGCCGACCACCCAGACGTATCCACCCTGTACGAAAAGCTATACACAGACTTCATCGAGGCGCTCGACGCGAACGATAACGGTATCTCCGTCTATGACAGTGCCGCCATCGCCGCGGCCGGGTTGCAGAAACGCTTCCGCGACGGCGGCATCAATCTCGGCGCCCTCGTTGGCGATCTGAACCATCCAGACCCAACCGCGGCTGAACCGCAGGATGAAGACGCCCTGTTCGAGAACGCTAGTAAGTTCATTGGCGGTGCATTTCTGCGCAAACTGCGTGTTGCGAGTAGCTCATGGCTGCCTGCTCGCGCGACGGTGAGCGAGGCGTACAAGGCGCGCTTTGACACGCATGCCTCTGGGCAAGTAGTGGTGTTGCCCACGGCAGGGGTTCCGTGGAAGGAGCATTTGTTCGTGCTGGAGGAGGCGGCAGCGGCAGAGGCTGGGAAGGCTGGTGCGGATCAGAGAAAGGTGTATTACGTGCTGTATCCGGAGTCGACGGCGCCGGAGGCCAAGTGGCGCGTGCAGTGTGTACCGGTCACGGATGTGAGTTTTGAGTCAAGGAAGCCGTTGCCGGAGGCGTGGTGTGGGGTTAGGGATGAGGATCTAGATAAAGTGCTGGCGAGTGAGGAGGCGAGTGTGGTGGTACCTCCTGGTGCGGTCTTTGTGCATGCGAATGGGTTCATTGGGGGGCATGCGACGAGGGAGGGCGCGTTTGCGATGGCGGTTAGGAGTTTGGGATAGGATATGTGAAGCCTGGGGAAGTGTTTTGCGTTAGGATCCCTTTTGTGTTATTTATGCTTTGGGATATGGAAAATATGAACAGGGATAATATTATGGTTATTGCGCTGCTGACGGTACATAGTGTGGTATTTCTCAAGAGGTGTTCTTGGACTCCATAGGAAAGGAATGCGGATTCGGTTATGTTCAAACTGTATATAACTTTCCAGTAATTCCTGCGCCAACAGGTCAAATCAAATATCATAGACCTGATGTATTTCCCCCCTCAAGCCATTAGATCTTGGGTCATAACTAACCCTCGTGAGTGCCCGAGATCAGGTCCCCCGCCAATGAGGCGCTTGATGCAGAAGTCGTGCCACATCGATCCCTCTCCGTTCAATAGCTATTGTAGCCATACCTAAAATACAGCAAAAGGAGGGAGCAGATATTGTCGGGTTCACGCACCCCGTTAGCTAGCTGGCCATAGCCAGCATTCCGTGGACGAGTTCTTAAATAAATTGTTGAATGGCCCATGGGAACGTCCCCAGTGCTCTCCACAAGACTAAGGCATTCTGACTCCTTATTTCCAGACCCGCCGCCCCAACATACGCACAGAGTCCAACCCCACTTGTGTCGGAACGGATTCCATACTGAGCTGCGTCTCTGTAAACAGCTCTCCTTTTTCCAAAGTAAGGGATGAAAGGGGGCGATCCAATTCATGAATCTGAGAAACAGCTTCAATCCTTAGTCTGCTGCATCCTCGCCGGCAACGTCCCAAAATCCTCAATACTATCCCCATCCACAGGGCGGTTTCCTTCCCGACTATTATTTTTATTGTTGGTAACGGACGAACCATCACTGGTATTCTGCTCGCCCAGGATCCTCTCTATCAATTTCACCTTCGCCACGGCTTTTTTCAACCGTTCGTCAAAATCCTCAATAGCATCTTCGGAGTTTTCCATGGAGAGAGCGAGCGGGTCGACGAGAGAGAGGAGGCTGGCGATGTGTTTCTCCAGACGGGAGTTGCGGGGTAGTGGGGGTAAGGCGGGCAAGAGACTGGCGGGAGAATGTGCGGCGCCCGAATTGAGGACATCTTCCTTATGGTTCTCGCGATCGAGGCCCTGTGTTTTCGAGGGAAAGGAAGAAGATGATACGGCGGAGGTGTCTGGTAGAGATGTAGCGGTTGAACTCGATGGTAAGTGCAAGAAACCATGGTCTCCCGGTAATCTTTTAGCCCAGACGATAGCTTTGCCGTATAGCCTGCCTATTTCCTGGAACTTCTCGAATCCCTTCTCCACGGCGAATACACTGCCTTCGCTGTAGCCAGACCGGGCCCCGTCGGTGGCTCCTAGCTGGTAGCCCTCCTTGTAGAACCCTTCCTCCAGGTCCAGGAGGCTGTCGAGCAGGTCAGGATCCATTGTCCAAGTCGTACAAGAGGAATCAATGGTAGGTGACAGCAGCTTATGTATATGCTATATATGTTACTATGCGGCTCGGAACTGTAGGAATCGTAACCTTGCCGTGGTCAGAGGAAGGGCGTCGTTGACGATGCGGGTTGTGGCCAGGGTTGGTGAGGGGAAGAATCGACTCAGCGCAGATAAATATGACTCAAACCTTTTTAATCCTTTATAAATATTTTTTTACCCCGCCAAAATCTTTCTTCCACCAACCAACACAACCACTAGCAAAGACACACGCCATGACGACGGAACAAAAGATCCTCCCCAAAAAGGGTCAGAGGAATATCCTCATCACCAGCGCCCTGCCCTACGTGAACAACGTTCCCCATCTGGGCAACATTGTCGGCTCTGTCCTCAGCGCAGATGTATTCGCAAGTTATGTGCCCCTCCCGCACCAGCTTCCAAAAGCCCTATATTAAAGCAAAAAAGGGAAACTAATATCCTTACAGATACCAGAAGGCATGCGGCAGACCTACACTATACGTCTGCGGCACCGATGAATACGGCACAGCAACAGAAACCAAGGCACTGGAGGAAGGTGTGACACCCGAGGAACTCTGCGCAAAATACAACAAAATCCACCAGGAGGTCTATGAGTGGTTTGAGATTGGTTTTGATATCTTTGGCCGCACCCCGACGGCTCAACACACGGAAATTTCCCAGAAGATCTTCAAGAGGCTGTATGACAATGGTTTTCTAGAAGAAAAGACCGCTGAACAGCCCTTCTGTGAGAAACATGACTCATTCCTAGCGGACCGCTATGTTGAGGGTGAATGCCCACGCTGCGCGTATCATGACGCGAGGGGAGACCAATGCGATAAATGCGGGCATCTTTTGGATCCTTTTGATCTGAAAAATCCCCGCTGCAAGCTTGACGGGGCCACTCCTGTCCGCCGCAATACGAAGCACATCCACCTCCTGCTTGATAAACTGCAACCGGAAATCGAAGCATGGGTTCATCCTGCCATTGAAAAAGGAGACTGGCCTAAAAACAGCCGCGTGATTACTGAGTCATGGTTAAAAGAGGGCCTGAAAGATCGTGGTATCACCAGGGATGTGAAATGGGGTGTCCCGGTGCCCCTTGAAGGATATGAGAAGAAGGTCCTCTACGTCTGGTTCGAGGCGTGTATCGGATACCCCTCCATCACTGCAAACTACACCCCGGACTGGGAGCTCTGGTGGCGGGATCCGGACAATGTCCAACTGTACCAATTCCTGGGCAAAGATAACGTGCCATTCCACAGCGTCATCTTCCCAGGCACCCAAATTGGAACAAGGGATACATGGACCAAGCTCCACCACCTTAGCACAACTGAATACTTAAACTATGAGAACGGCAAATTCAGCAAGTCCCGCGGCATCGGCGTCTTCGGTAACAACGCAAAGGAAACCGGCGTCCCGGCAGATGTCTGGCGCTATTACCTGTTAAAGAACCGGCCAGAAACTGGCGATACACAGTTCGAATGGCGCTCCTTCGTCGATGCCAACAACAGCGAACTCCTTGCAAAGCTCGGCAACCTGGTCAACCGCATGGTCAAACTGGTGGCAAGCCCGAAAGCCTACGACTCCATCGTCCCCGACTTCACCGTCACGGAGCCTTTCAAACCCGCCCTGGAGGAAATCACCACCTTACTCCGCCAATACATCACCGAGATGGAAAGCGTGCACCTACGCTCCGGCGTTGGGACAGCCATGAAGATCGTCGAGGTCGGCAACGGCCTGATCCAGTCCAACAAGCTCGATAACTCCCTGATAGCCAACGAGCCCGAGCGCGCCGCCGCCGTCGTCGGCATCGTCGTCAACCTTATCTACCTCATCTCCAGCATCTTCAGCCCTTACCTACCAGCGACATCAGCATCGATTCTCGAGCAGCTCAACGTGCCCTTCACTAATATCCCGTCGCTCGACGACTTGAAGGACGATGGGTGGAAACCAGAGCTGATCAAACCGGGCCATAAGATTGGGAAGGCGAAGTATTTGTTTTCGCAGATCGATCCGAAGAAGGCGGATGAGTGGCGGGAGATGTTTGGGGGGTCGCAGGCGGAGAGGTTGAAGAAGGACGAGGAGGCGGCGAAAGCGTTGGCTAAGAAGGCGGCGGCGAAGGCGAAGAAGAAGGAAAAGAAGAATAAGAATAAGGAGCATGGTGGTGGTGAGGAAGCTAGCGCTGAGGCGGCGGCGGCGGCTGTTGAGAAGCTGACAGATGGAGTTGCGCAGACGACGATTTCCAATTCTTGAGACTTTGAGATAAGACTAGATGTTTTTGGTTTTCTCTGCGTGTTTTTAAAGGTAGTATGGGTGTTTGTTAAATGTATTTTGTTGCGATTTTATGATCATTTCGGGTTTTCCGCTTTCCATAAAGCCATATTACCATGTCATTGTCTTTCTATTACGATGTTTTTTTTTGCCTTGACTCTCTGCATGGCAATTGTTTCATTATTATGTTTGCGGCTTCACCTGCGCTAGTTATATTTAAGCAAAAATCAGGCTTTTCATTTATTTTACTCTCGTCGTTCTCTTCCATTAAGAAGTTAACTGGCATTTTGAGCAGGGTAGGGGGTGACAATATCGTTGATGAGAAGATGAGATAGCGCAAGAAGGCACTTTACTTTGTCCATCAACCAAAAAGAGGGCATTGGTGGTTGCTAGCTGCCATTTTGTCACCTCTAGAAACACCTTCAAAAAATATATACCAAAAAAAAAAGAAATATGGCCCATCAACAAACACCCAGTTCCCTGACTTGCTTCGATACAGCAATAACGCCCTTCCCTATTTTTTGAATAATTTTTTTCTCCCTTCGTTGACATAGTCATATATGGAACAAACCACAAATAAATAAAAAAGCGAAGCTCATCATCATATCCCTCCCAAGTACATTGGGCTAAGCGGAAATTTTTGCAGGTGTAGATAAAATACGGGAACGTCCTTCTCACGGAGGCGAAAAGAAAATTGCCTACCCTATCCTACCTTACCGTACGGACGGAATGTTTGACCCTTGCCCCTGTGTTCACCTTCACACACACACACGATTGTGCATTCTATATACCTCGAGACTCTGGGTTGTGATGTGGGGGGGAGAAAAGGGTATAAAAGGTAGATAGCTCCCCCCTCTCACTAAAAAGCTCTTGTTGCGTGGGGACCCGTTTTGAAATATACTTTAAAATGTTTTTTCCATTTCTGTTTGTTTCTTCGTAAATAAATAAATTTAGAAAGAAAAAGAAAAAGAAGCCAAAACTAACCATATCATCTCGTCCGCCTCGCGCCGGGACGTGGTCTAACCTCCTCCGGAATGACAGGGTGCATCATGACCTTATTCGGCGTCTGCGGCGTATTATTGGTATACCCTTTACTCCAATCATAACTAACCGCATACGCAAAAATATTCCCCGTCTTATTAAACGCGGAGCTGGAAATGGTCCCGCCCACCGCCGGATACCCCTTCAGCCGATGCTTGGCATCCTTATCCCAGAAGTGAAACGTCCCATCACTACCCGCCGTGCTAAATGTGCCGTGCACGGGGTGGAACGCAATCGAGTTGACCGCATAGACATTACTGACGTCGCGTGTATTCGGTGGAGTCTCGCGGTGGCATTTGAAGCTGAAATTGGAGCTGGAGTCCTTATCTTCGACGTACTGGATGGCGCAGCGGCCCTCGATGGAGCCGACGGCGAAGCCCGTGGCGTCTGAGAAGCAGCTGACGACGCGCGTCTGGTATTTCAGCGGCGACTGCATGGTTTTGTAGAACTTGGTGGGCTGGTCGAGGTTTACGATGTTGATGTAGCGGTCCGCAGTGCCGATGACGAGGAGCTTGTTCTTCACGTCCATGGTGTAGACGCGCTCCTGGCATTCGAGCGTGCCGATCGGTGTCGACTGGCGCAGGTCCCAAAATTTAACGGTCTTGTCCCATGAGCCTGTTACGAGGAGGGATTGGGCGGAGTTGCCTGGGTTGGGTATCATGGCGCAACATCTGATAGGGGCGTCGTGGGCGGCGACTTGAACGGGGGTTGTGGCATTTGCTTGTAGGTCGAGCATGCGCGCAGCTTTATCGACGCCGGCACCAACGACTTTGGTACCGTCCTGGATGGTGTAAAGTGGTTAGCATGGGTTTTGTTTTTATGAACATTGTATATTTCGAACTACGTACCGGAGCCCAACAGCAGCTCAAGACGGGACCTTCATGTTCAAAAAGCGCCTTCCCTTCACTCTGACCCTGCTCGTTGATTTCGTATATGCGGACCTTCTTGTCCCATGATGCCACGGCAAGATGATCGCTCACTGATGAAAAAGCAAGATGTGAGACGCTGTCTTCGGGGGGGGAGGTGAGGGCGACATCTTTCGAGAGGTCGCCGGCGGTGTTGGCCGCGGCGGTACTGGTTGTGGTGGAGCCGAAAAGAGCCATGGTGAGGAGACTTCTAGCGATTCCGACACCAGGGCTGTTGCATCTGTTGAAATTATATTTAAGTAGACTGAAAAGTAAATAATTACTGGCTCTCTCAGCGGGTATCAAGAACGGGGGCTTTGTTGAGAAGAGTGCTGGAGTTTTGGCGCTGTTTACTCTTTGCAGCAAAAGCTGCAGGCAAGGCCGAGCTTGGGGATGCAAACAAGACAAACACCGCGCCCGGCTTCTGCCTGCGAAACTCCCCCAAGGCAGAACCCCTGAACGAGGAATGTTTTGTGAAGAGAGTTGTAGACACTGCGAAGCGTCAATAGTTAAGGATACATACTAGAAGTAAGTAATAATAGTAGCAATAGTAATAATAATGGTAGTAGTAGTGGTAGTAAGTAGTAACTGACTTGAACCCTCAACAGCATACTGTTACAATTACAATGCGTGTTATAATATTAAAACTTATATCTGTCAACAGACACTGGTCTATGAGTCATTCCGGAAACTCCTTCAGTTGGTTGGACTATCAGAAAGTTTTCGGTTACGCTCTCGAATCTGCAAGCGTTCTATATAGACACCGGACAATCTTGAAAGGAGAGAGTTAAAAATACTCGATGTCTTTTGGGATGGCAATCCCGTTTGTTCAATCTCGAGGTCTGGGCACTTCCAAGGGAAGGATGCCTTCGCATATGCGCCCCTAGTGTAAAAGACATATCCAATACTGCGAAGGCTCTTTAGAAACTCCCGGCAAGCAAGACAGGACAGCTTGGAAACGTCGATGTACGGAATCGCTTGAGCACCTGATTGATTTCTACGGATCAGATGAAGCGCTAGCAAGCACTCACAATGTACCGCACATGTAATACTCTGCTTCCCTTCGAAGCGTTTCCGAAGCGTGGCCCCTAGGCTCTCTACTTCCGAAAGGTCGCCTAGTAGCGAGGCTTCTCCATTGCTCGCTAATTGTGCGAGAAATTTCACGCCAGCGGTGAGAATCAGGAAGGAGAGTATTTCTAGGAGTATTTGTCAACGGCAAAATGCGAATTTCAGCCCTGTTCAAATACCGCCTGTACAGTCGCGGCGAGTAGGCGTACTTAAATAACGTATCGGTTGAATTTGATGTGGATGCCATTTTCTTCAAGAATCTTTCCAAAAAAAAAACTTGATAGACGTAATTAACCTGATAGACGTAATTAGTACCTGAAGGACAATGGGAAAGAATAGGGCCCAAAAGAGTTTACTGAGCATGGAGGACGAGTATCGAAAAACTTCTTCAGTCCGAGCTTTGATCTTAAGTAATTCGCCCACCACTGCGCCTATATGGGTCATTCCGCCCACAAAAGGTTCAATTTCCTCCTCGGGTAACTTGTCTCTCAAGCTCATTTTCGGAAACGCTTGTATTGCTGGCTTGAATATTGCCATCCTCCGCTATACCTTTCCGCAACTCTGAAAAGTGGTTGCCAAGGCTCTGCAAGTCTGCAACAAGATCCCGAGCATGTTCAAGTGTGCTGTTTGAAATCACTCTGTTTGAAGCAATAACAAAGGTGTATAGATCACCAACCGGTGACTGCTGTGGTCCCACTGCAATGACTTCCCCACGTGATTTAGAGACCAGTACGCAGGGTACATTTGAGATGGCGTTGAGTATGATAGGGCGATGATTATGCATGGAGTTGTCAAGGGTAAACTCTGCTTGTCGCGGCCGTTCATTCAGTATCTCTACCTCCATGAGCAGAGCAACCACTGTTTCAATATCCATCTTGAAAGCATCAAGTTATCCAGTAATTATTTTGAGATTGAGGTGCGGTGAAGTCGGAGAGAAGCTGATAGGAGACAACCTTGGAAGATTTGAAGGTTTGGCGCCAAACTGCAACGATCTACACTAAACTGCATCCGAACACACTAGACCCGAAGCGGCGGCGTCTGCTCAACCTTAACCTGACCTTGGAACTGGCCTTATACTTTAGGTAAATGTTATATACTGCGTAGTCTCAGACAATATACATCCATAAATGAAGAAGAAGCAGAGAAAGAATAATAATTTTATAGAAATTCAAAAGATAGGTATAAATTGTGAATATGTATTTAGATAATCAATCTCATTCATCATTAAAAAGATTGTAAATATATTTCTATATATATGTTTATATAGATACCTAGTTAGTGTGATATGATGTCTTGATATATTCTTGACAAAGATGACTCTCTGTAGAGGAGAACTTACACTGACTCTCTAGTCTCTTTCACAGAATGATGCAAAATTTGCAGAGCACATCTGCAGTCAGATTCAAAATGAAAAGTAGTGTCGCTCAATCAACTCATCAAGAAAGGTTTGAGTCCGCTGGACAGGCTCGCAATTGGCCAGAATGAATGTAGCATGTCAAGGATTCATCTTTTCACTCCGAGATGTATACCATGTCATGATTCCCCCCGTGCTCAATGCTTGTGCCACGACCTCGTAGGTTTGTCTAATCAATTTTAAGCGCGATATTTGGCGGACTTAGCTCACACCGCACGCAGATCCTTCACATTTGGATCGTGTCCAGGACTCAGCTGACTGTTATAAGATTCCGAGATCGGCTCCTTACGGGAATGGCCAAGCCAAATTGCAAACTGTGGTTCAGATGTTTTTAATGGCAGCAATTTGATGTGGCTTAATATCTCGTACCAGCGGAGACGAACAGAGACAGACTCGGCTAATCAAGCATCTGACTTCTCAATTTAAGACAGGCTAATACATTGAGATACCCCAATATTTTTTTGTTAGCAGCACTCTAAATACTTTAGACTCGGGCTAAACTTTTAGTACGATGAATATTGTGCTCTGGTCTCTTGATAACCTACTTAACTATCTCAGAGCACTTTTCAAAAGAAGAGAAAAAAAAGAAATGAGATATTTGATTAATGCATTATATATTCCCGCAAATTTCTGAATTGTAAAAGTCTTTCACAAATTCTCATAAAACTCTGCAAATTAAGAACATGATTTTTTTTTTTGATTAATACAGCACTAAATTATGGAGAGTTCTGCAAACCAAAATATCCGTGGTAAATCGGGGATATTGATTGATCGCTCTGGTTATGGCCAGTCAGCTCTCTTCAGCCGTGCTGACTTCCTGTGGGTGTTTTCTTAGCGAGCAATCGCTCGTCAACAGGAGGATGCCATATATAATATAATAAGGTGAGTAGAAATCAAAAAAAAAAAAAACCCCAAACAAAGTATTACTTTTACAAGTCTCATCGACACCAGAAACGGATTTGCAGTCGTGACATTTTCTTCACCATGTTGGAAGCATCTTTAAGCTCTTTTGTGATTTATGGAGGAAGTTTCTACCTCATCTATATCACAACACTTCTCTTCTACCGATTCTTTTTCCACCCACTTGCTCATATCCCAGGTCCACGACTCGCTAGTGCAACATACCTATATGAATGGTACTATGACTTATATCTTGTTGGCCAATTTACGTTTAAGCTGAAGGAGCTTCATGAGAAATATGGTATCTCTACCATGCAATCTTAAAAATTCTTCACGGAACAAATGGCTGATACTGCTGGTCCAGGCCCAGTGATTCGAGTCAACCCTGATGATGTCCATATCAATGATCCCGACTACTTTGGTGAACTCTATAACCAGAGGAATGGTAGAGTTGTCAAACCGTCTCGTGTGGCAGGGGCGTTTGGCCCTTATCCGGCTGTGAGTTGGAAGCGTCATTTCTTTCTCTTTCGCTCTCTCTTTGTCAATCTCTCTCTCTGTCAATCTCTCTCTCTGTCAATCTCTCTCTCTGTGCATATGTATACATATACATAGACATGTATGTGTGCTTACGGTGACTAGGCAATTGGCACAATATCACACGAGCTTCATCGGATTCGAAGAAGCGCTCTGAATCCATTCTTCTCAAAGAAATCAGTTAACAACCTGTTCCCTGTGATTTGTCGTCCCACTGCCATTCTGTGCAAGCGTCTTGATGAAGCTTGTAAGACTGGTGAGATACTTAATATGAAGTACATGTATGCAGCAGTAACACTGGATATAATCAATGATTACTGCTTCGCGAGGGATCCTGAAATTGTCCTGAAGCCTGATTTCGGCCGCAAAGGCTTTGAAAATGTAGAGTCCTTCTTTGAAATTAGCATGCTGGTAGGTGATGATCTAAAGTAAACCCAGTTGACTGTTGACTAATAATAAGAGCAGAACCTTCACATACCCTGGCTCATTCGTCTGAGCTACTCGTTGCCAGTAAGCCCTAGGCTCATATCCTTCCTGGTGATTGATATACTCACCCTCGCCTGCAGGATTGTGTCATCAAATTTCTTGCGCCTGCCATGGTGGATATTCTTGATTCTCGAGAGGTAGGCACATTTGTATCAAAAATGTTATTATGGCTGACCTGGAGTAGGATATTTCACGGCAAGTTGAAAATATTCGCGATGGGAAAGACAAATCATATGAGAATGCCGGACATCGAACTATATTGCACGAGCTTTTGGAAAGCAAACTGCCTCCAAATGAGCTGAAACGTGACAGGATCCGAGATGAGGCATTTAGCCTGGTGAATGCTGCTTCTGAAACTACGTATAACCAACCACTCTAATCAACGATTCCCTTATCTTAGCTCGTTGGCCGCCAGTTGACTAACCTAGTAATTCCAGGGCACAAACCTTACGGGGAACGGCCTATCATATTGCTGCCAACCAGGCAATCCGTCAGCGACTGTACAATGAGTTAAGAGTGGCTATTCCTGATCCTTCTGACCCCCCGTCCCTCCATAAACTAGAGCAGCTACCTTATCTCTCTGCTGTGGTAAAAGAAGGTCTCAGGCTCTGCAATCCGGTAACAGACGGCGTTCTTCGACAGTTCCCAGACAAGTCATTGAATTGCCATGGCTATGTGATTCCAGCTGGTTCGCCGGTGGGAATGACAACATATTTAACTCATCAGAATGAAAACATCTATCCGGAGCCGACAGCTTTCAAACCAGAGAGGTGGCTGGGACATGACAAGCTGCTGGAGAGGTATCTTGTCCCATTTAGTGCAGGGCCTCGAGCCTGCTTGGGTAACAACTTGGCTCGCGCGGAACTCTTTTTAATTCTCGCCTTAGTATTTCGACAGTTTGACTTTGATGTCTCCAGAGTGTCGAGGGAGCGAGATATCGATGTCAACCGAGACTGCATCTTGGCTGCACAGGCCCGAGACTCTCCAGGTATCCTAGTGAAGGTCAAAAGAGCTTGTTAGTGGAGAGTGATTTATCTGGGTCAGCAAATAATTGAGCTTACAATACAAGCGAGAAGCCTCGAAGTGCGGGAAATTCCTCTGCAGGTCCCTTGTAGACTTAATATATCCCCAGTTGACTATGTTAGCTAGTTGCTGAATTTGTATTGTTGTCGAGAATTGAGAGCAGTCTATCACATAATCTTTTAACATTTCTTCAAGCTTGATGACTACATTTTAGACGGTTGAAACACAGTAGAAAATAAAGAGTCTGCGGCTTGCCTGTGCTCACTTATCATATCACTATGAGAAGAGCTTTCATTTTATAGCTATGAGTGCGAGTTCTTCTATGAGTTAGGAGAAGTGTTTCAAAACAACAATTTTATTAAAATATTCTTTCAAATGATCAGTGATTTTATTACAGTACTTATAATATGAAATTTACAGATCACGGCTTTGTCACTTATCTGAAATAACTGATAACTGATAGATACCGTAGAGTTGCATGCTCCAACCTCTGCTACTGTATATAAAAGAGAATGATGAACCGAGAGAACACTGAATCTGGACATATAATAAACAAGATAATGATCGATCTCGAGAACAACACTAGACACACAAAGTAAATGCTTAACCGAGAGAATGCTATATTTAGAGAAACGATAACCAAGCTCCCTATGTACTCGCGGGCCCACCACACCCACTAACTACATAGTATCGCACGGCATTAACGCAGAGCCAGCGAACACTCAAACCCACTGCTCATCTCTTGCGGCCGTTGCCCGTTGGTCGTGGCCAAATCGATCTCTGCAGGACAAGGGGGCGGCGGGCTTTCAAACCTCGCCCATCCGACGTGTACAGATTACAGCGCAGCGTACTCGGTACATGCGCTCAGATCCTCCCAGCTCAGCCCTAGCACGCGGGTTCATTTCCACTATGAAAAGCAACGAATAGCATGTTCAATAATGTCGCCGAACCACGGCCAACCCCTTCATCGTTGGCGGCGATGTCATGGATTTATAATTTATAGCTAATTTGGAAATTGTAGGTCAAAGCATTTGATTGTTGTTTAGTTCATCACCCAAGACGCTGGTACATAAGTTAGTATGTACCATCCTCCTTCAGGGTAACTAACTGTTGACAGCTGAAGATTTCATGGTGCGAGAAGATTTGATGCTATTTAAGTAAAATAAAAACTCATGTGTTCAACATCGTCTTCTCCTTCAAACCAGGTGGTATTGATTTGACTGAACATCCATGAGATTTCAAAATAATATCAGAATATCAGAAGAGCTTTGCTCAAAACGAATGCTTTGAGATTTGCAGAATTATGTAATGGAAGTGATATGTTTGAAAACCTAATTTTCTGAACCTTAATAAAAAGTTATTATTATATTAGAACATTATTGTTAACGATACAGATTTCACAGTGGTACTGAAATTCCACACGTGTATAGGGAGAGATTCAACGCTTTTCGTGCAGGAAATTGTTATTCCTTACCCCTGCACAGATTTCATGTGGTTTTCTGCTGGGGGCTTGCTTGGCCTGGCTTCGGTGGTTCGTCCTCTCTTCTACCAATACAATATGGCACTGTTGGTGATAGAGCTCTTTTGCCCTAGTAGCCTACATTTTCAGCGTGGCTGACAGCCACATCGTGCATACAAATGGCGGCCCCATATATATGCATTCTACTATCGCCGTATGAGTGACGCACCTCACCTTTGATTGCGCTGGATTTTCGCTATGGTACATACTGCGTAGCTTTGTGGCATAACGGTGTGGTGTGGTAAACGGGTTGTACCAGCCAGGAGGAATCGTTAGTCAGCATAAACCGAACAAATTTTGCACTGTGCTTTTTATATCCATGCCCCCGTGGAATTCCACAGTTGCATATGATTTCCTACTTATCTATAGGTATTATTTCATTCATAAGGATTCGATTCCAGGCTGGTACTACTAGCTGCCTCGAGATTCCACGCCCCCGGATCCGAAGAGATTTCATTTCAACGCCTCTGGGAATTTCATGCCAAGAGTAGGATTCGATAACAAATATCTAAATATAGGCCCCAGGGTGGAATCCAGCCTGCATGAACGGCGCCTCCCACCGTCCAGCCCCGAGAAGCTCTAATAAACCTCACTAAATCCTTCAGAAGTAGTCTCTCCCCCTTTTGGGCACAAAAACTGCCCCCCTAAGGCCTAATCAAGAATAGATCCGGTACGGAAATGAACTTGGAAGGCTGCTTCTTTGGCGCGATGCGGGAACGCTTGATATCTTTTCTTTCAGCTGAGGCGCCCAGTGCCGATTCATCATCCTTCGCTTGATGGAAAAAGGTCATAGTGTGGGCCACGGTTGTACTGCAGCTCTCGGAATCGTGGGCTAAGCTTCAACGGTAGGAATGGGAAGTTGACACTAAAAGATTCTGAGCGAGGGAAAGGGGCTCAGCTCTGGCAGAGATGGTCTATATAGTTCAGGTTGTTTCTGCTTCAATCTTGTGTTCTATCTTCATCAGCCAACACTGCAATCACTAATTATTACTTGTTTTCTTGAGTTCGACGATTTTCCTTACAAGTATTCTCCTTTTTGATATCCTACCTTCGCCGACTTGCATATCTTCACGCGATACCCATCTGGGTCTTTCTTGACCGTATAATCATCGCATTTCTCCTCCACTGTCTTTCCTCGACTACTTTTAATACTTGTCAAAAATGCATTTCTTTGCTTTGATTTCTCTTTTTATTGCGGTGACCGCAGCCGCTCCTGCTCTCGAAAAGAAAGCCAAGAAACCTGAGAGAGCAGATGTCAACCTGGTCAGGGATCTCATCACTGCTCCTTCGATGGTAGACCGGATCAATCTCCTTTCTAAAAACTCGGACTTTGTCTTCAAATTCACTGATCCTCCTTTCACTTCTGGAATTTCAAAAGGAGATGGTTAGTCCCTATGCCCCATTATTCATTTATACATTACCTTCGCAGTTTTCATATCTAATGCTCTTTCTTTTTCAGGTGGACACAGCGTGAGCGCCACCCGCTCCACTTTCCCTGCCCTCATCGGCAGCGGCGTCAGCATGACCCTCGGCTTCCTTGATGGCTGCGGCTTTAACACGCCACACACCCACCCGCGGGCCGCAGAAATGAACATCATAGTCGACGGCCGCTTGAAGACTCAATTTATCATGGAGAACGGTGCCCGCGCTGTCCACAACAGTCTCGACCGCTATGACATGGCCATCTTCCCGCCCGGAGCTATGCATGCCGAATTTAATCCTGATTGCACACCTGCAACGTTTGTGGCCGGCTTTGGAGACGAGGATCATGGTGTGCAGCAGACTGCGCAGACTTTCTTTGGGCTCAAGAATAGTATGATTGATGCCACACTGGGCGTCAGTGGAGCTACCATCTCTGGAAAGGATATTGATACCTTCAGGGATATCATTCCCAAGAACGTTGCTCTCGGCGTTGATAAGTGCTTGAAGAAATGCGGCCTCAAGAGGAATGCCAAGCGCGATTTGGAGCGGTGGTAGGCAAGTCCTTTTTTTTTTTTAGCACTTCTAGGAGTTGCTTGATAGATGAATAAATCGGGAACATGAGATAGAGATGGCGTTCTTCTGGAGTTTTTTATTTTAGCATGCTTTCGTTAGTGTATATTATCCAAAGATATTATTGAATAATCAACGTATTTTTGTGTATTAGCTTGAACTAGTGTAATGTATAAACATTCGTGAAAGATTCACACAGCTGGCAGTGGCGTAGTTGGTAAGAACTATGTTCTGTCGCATTGTTTAGGGCTGCCCAGGTTCAAATCCTGATGCTGACATTATTCTTCTTATCAAGTGTTACTCATGAACTTGACATGCATGCTCAGCCACTAGTTAAGCATGGGGCTTTAAGCACTGGTTATAGTACTCCGTACCCCTTCCTTTGATCATTATATACTACGCAGGTAGACCCCGGTGTTTTCGTTAGAACCACCCTAATATTTTAGTGGCATTCTAATGTTCATTCCGGGGGGATCCGTGACATTCTTGTGTTTGACTGTGTTTTTCATTATGAAGCAAAATACGCCGTAGAATCAATCAATCATATTAATATCTAGTATAGCCACCACCTGCCTGTATAACAGCCTGACAGTGAGCTGGCATCTCTGCTATAAGTTCCTGTAATTGCTCCTCTGTTATAGTGTCTCAGACCTCTCTAACCACTCTTCAAAGTGCATCATAAGAAAGATTCTCCTCATCTTCATGGTTCTCTTGTATTCACTGCTTCATAAGATTTCATACAGATTCAATTGGGTTCAAATCTGGTGAATATGGCAGTCAATCTATAGGGGTGATTCCATGTTCTTGAAGATCTTGTGAAGTTGAGGCTGCAGCATGCCCAGGGGCTCCATCCTGCATCAATTTCAATCCAGGATTCATTTCTATCCAATCATGAATAAGAGGGACTATACATTTGCAATAGAAGGTCTGCACAGTAGAAGCAGAATAGATTAGTACTATTTCTAGAATATGATCAATGATCTTATCTTATTGATAGTTCCTCAATCCTTCTCTCAGAATAAGCAAGGTCTCTTTGCAATCTCATTAAAAGCTTCTCAGAACATCCATCCACATTTTCTCTGAATCTTATCCATTACACATGTAGGATCAAGAGTCTCTCCTGCTCTGTGAGTTACTCAGATTCTTGTATAGCAGCCAGATTTAACCCAAGTCTCATCAGTTCAAAGAATGACAGACCACTGCTCAATTGTTCAGTTCTGATGCTTCAATGCCCATTGAAGTTGAATACCTTGAACATGTATGAATAGGGGGGGCTTTTGTAGAGCTATTCTGCGGGAATAACCTCTTCTCTTTAGTGCTCTTTCAAGGCACTTCTCATTGATCTCAAGATGAAGAACAACAATGAGCTTTTTGTATGACATTTGACAGTTGATTTTGAAGGCAGAGATGAACTCTATGATCTCATTAAGCTGCTCATCAGAGATTCAACTAGGGCAGTCAGCATGCTTCTTAGGAGTAGCTATTTCATTTTCACAGGTGTATTGAACTCCATGATAAGTAATCTCAAGATGATCAGAGATCTTTTGATAGGTTCAATTCAGTTCACAAAGAAGAAGAATATCTTGATGTTGATTGTGGGTCAATCGTTTTGAAGGAGTAGTAGAAGGTTCAGGAGGATCTGGCAGTAGAGGCGCGATAGTAAGTAAGTTCATATTAAATAAGAGAATGATAATAATGAGGATAGGAATCGCGCGCGTATGAATGAAATAAGGATGGAAAAGCTTGTGTTCTATATTATATGAGGATATTTTGACACGCGTGCCCCCGGAATGAACATTAGAATGCCACTAAAATATTAGGGTGGTTCTAACGAAAACACCGGGGTCTACCTGCGTAGGGACCACATGATGTGGTCCCTAGCCTTTTGTCAACCTTCTCCTGCCACTGTGCCTCTGGCCTGATTGGACTTCAACTGCCGAAAAAAACGTAACCCCAGGCAATTATTAGCACAGTATTGTGATTTCCTTGTCTGCTAAACAAATTATGATGGCTCGGATTGGGACTCGGAAGACAACGTGAGACGCGTCGGACTGGATATCAAGATTGGATAATCAAGTTTACTTTTCCAGCGCTAGGGTCTTGCAGCGAGGGTCCTTGCGATGCTTCCCAGATCGATGTTCCAGTTGCGGAGAGGTAGCCATTATTACTGTGCTTCAGCAATAGATCATGTGGGAAGTGAGGCTGTTGTAAAAATTACATTCTGGATTCGGAAAAAGATTTGAGGCAAGCAGGACTCTTTGCATCGCACGCAGCTAGAGGTTGAGCCAAGTACAAAAGCCTATCTTGTACACGGACCGGGATTCCTCGACGGTTTCTCGTACTAATCGGTGTAGATTGTTTCGAAGACAGTGCTGCAGCCCCCCCTCAAGCTTCTATTTCCAATTGCAACCTGGCCCCACGCGTCTTCACTCACAGTGCCCCTCGCGTTGTCCCGCGCACCACTTTTCCAGCATGGTATCCCTGGGGTTGACTTGTCGGGGGGGGAGGAAGGGAACCAGATATTTACCGACTTGTCCGTCCTTTGGGAACGCAGATCCGTGGCAAAAGGCCTAATGTATGGCTCGCCGTTGATGAATTCCAACGATACCACCACTTGGAGTATTATGTTGTTAAACAGCCGCCTGATGATGAGCCCAACGCTAGGGAGCCACTCTCTGACGCGTTAAATACTTGCATTCAAACATGAACTAGAGATGCAGAGACTTTTTGAGAATCATCCAATGATTCGGAAACTCGTTGATTTCATTCCCGATTCAGAACCCGGTGGATCAATGATGGTTCTCGAGGCTTTTACAGACTCACCTTTGGGAAGCGTGGAATGCGAGACCGTTCAGTACAAGGGAGATTAAATGGATTATGAAGGGGGTGTGTGTCTCTTAGGCATCTATACAGTTCACTTGAAGCAGCTGGTTTATATTGGTAAGGGTGAAGTTCTGGAATCTTGTCCTAGCATGAGTTCTGGACTTGGCGTAAATACTCATCCTTTATTTACTCTAGATCTGAAAAAATGGAGAATGTCGCTCTCGGCGGATTTGGCCACTCAAAGCCAAGCGAAAATATCCGTGAACTCATTGTCAGTCTTGTTGGTTGTGGGCGTCAGTATGTTAGCTCGCTCCTCTTTGAGATTATGAAGCCCTCTACCACAGAAGTAACCTCCCTTAACGTACCAGAGCCCTGAAGTTCATTTCGGGGAAACCATGGACTCAGAGCACAGATGTTTGGTCATGGGGGATAATTGTCGGTGTTTCTAAATGCGGGGGGCTTCATTGAACTATCTGGCTAACTACTCTTATTATATAGCTGGCCCAATTACTCCAAGCCGAAGTGGATCCCAAATCAATCCCAAATCACCAGGAATGTACGATTCAATATCCACAGGAACCTTGGAGGACAAGACGAAGGCCGTCCGCGACAAATTGGCAATTAACTTTGACCTGGCCTTCATTCCATTCTATGCTGAGGACAAGGAGTGTGTCAAAAAGTTACCTTCACCGCAGCCAGAAGAAGCGCGCGTATATGTGGGGAAACGAAATGGTTGAGAAGGGCGTTGTTAGTGAAGACATTCAATTCTTAGTTGAGGTCTTAAGCCCCGATCCAAACGCACGCTTGACTTGTGCCTGAGATTCTAGAGAGTGGGTATTTGGAATGTCGATCGATATCTTTGCATACTCTTATAAATTCCAACGGAGGTAGGTAGGTAACCATATGTCGGGTTGATTTGGATAAATCCTGGGACGAAAAATCACCGAATGGCCCTCGCGGCCACCACGCCACACTCCACTCAAGAAAACCCAGCCCAATTGCCTGTGATGTCCAAACACAAAATTTCATCTTAAAGGATCATTTTTTGGACATAGTTAGATCATTTCTAAGGCTTAGATAGTGGTCCGAAGCCTGACAGCGTAGTTCGATATGATGTGTGTTCTTGAAAATATGTTCGGAGTTATTCGTCATGGGCCTGCCAGGGCAGAAGGCCTCGCATAGCTGTGTGGAAAGAGGCTCAATTTTTGGAACTATCAAATGGCTTTGTACAAGGTGCTAAAAGCTAAAATAAAACGGAGAGAAGAATTGAGAGAATCCTCCAAGAACTTCGAACACGCGTAGATAAACTGTTGGAGCTTGGGACGAGTGAGATGCTTGATAGTTTTTCTTTCCCTCTTTCTATCTTTTTCTTTTCTTTCTTTCTTCGCGCTACGCTTCGTTCTTAGAACAACCAATTCTTACTCTCAGATGATAGTTAATATTAATCTTATTCCTTACCTGGTTGCGTATGTACAATCCCACAAATGACTGCTCATAGGGGGTGCCGTTCTCGGGTATGCTTTGTAAGTATAGTGGAGATACTGAGCCCATGCTCTTTGCGAAAAATAGGGGATAGATAGAATCTGCCCATGATCAGACCATGTTCTTTCAAAGAGTAGGGGGGACTTTTCTCGTTAAGAATAGAATCCGGCATGGCTTGACCATGGCCCATTTCAAAGGATGGGCTATGCGTGTTCTGCTCAGCTGGGGGTGATTGGGTCTGATGAGAAAACGGTAGGAGGGAGATTTATCTCAGCTTCCCTTATTGCAGTTTACCCGTTTACCATTGCCAGAGGAGAGGAGAGGAGAGGAGAGGTTGTTAAAAGCTGCTATACATGGTTGATGTAATCCGCAAGTGGAGAAAGAATTGTCTGTGACAAAGTTGGGTAGTAACTACATATGAGCTTATCATCATCGGTTGTATCTGATATTTCATTTCCCATCCCCCCCCCTCTGCTCTGCGAAACTGTCAAAATTGAAAAAATGTTGTGGAAAGATAAGGTTGATGCAGCCAACATCTTAAAACAGCAAACTTGGTCCAGAACTCAACCACAGCGAGAGTCCACGGGTGGAACTCGCTCCATAACAAAAAATGCGGGGTGCAGGGTTAGCGCCGAGCGGGCCAGGCAAAAAGAGGAGACAAAGCACTTAACGTAACTTAGCGTGGCTGGTTAAGTTAGTCCTAGCGCATCGACCCGCCCCAATCACGTTTAACATGGACGATGACCGCAT
>QGQJ01000266.1:0-27745 GCA_003206725.1 Blastomyces emzantsi | reverse complement strand
CTCCTCCTCCTAAACCCCTCAACACTATCTTTAACCCCCCATCCGTCCACAAGCAGCCCCCTAACATCCTCCAAGCCCAATCCGCTCATCTCCGGATAAATCATCCAAATAAAACCCCACCCCACCGCACAGATAACCGCATACATCACAAACGTCCACTGAGCCGATATCCAATCCATCATCGGCAGGAACGAGAGCCCGACGACAAAATTAGCCCCCCAGTTCGTCCCCGTGGCAAGTGCGGAGCCGAGCGAGCGCACGCCCAGTGGAAATAGCTCGGATTGTTGCCAGGGGATCGTGCCGATGCCGGAGGCGTAGGCCGCTGTGTAGATCGTGAGGGATGTGAGGATTAACAGGGGAGCAAGTGGGGCAAGGGCTGAGCCTGGTTCTCCGCGTTGTTCTTGGGGCGTTGTGCCATCGCGGGCTGCGGCAGGGTCGAAGATGGAGAAGGCGAGGGCGCAGAGGAGGAGGGCTGTGGTCATGATGGGGACGGAGGAGAGGAGGATGCGGCGGCGGCCGATGCGGTCAATGAGCGAGAAGGCGAGGAGGGTGAAGAGGAAGTTTGTCACGGCGACGGAGAGGGAGGTTAGGGTTGGCGAGGAGAAGGCCAGGAGCGAGAAGATGGTGGCGCTGAAATACATGAGTGAGTTGAAACCGCAGAGTTGTTGGAGGGCCTGGAGCATGCAGGCGATTGTCAAGGCGCGGCGGTTGCCATCGATCTGAAAGAGGGCCGCCCAGCTACGTGGCAGGCGGAGCCAGTGGATGGTTGGCGCTTCTTGGTTTAAGGGTTTGAGAAGCTCGTCCGTGGCATTCTCCTCCGCGGCGAGTTCGCGCTCGATGTCCCGGACAAGTTGGTCTGGGATTCGAGGGTTGGAGGAGCCGTAGATTCTGTGCACGACTCGACGGGCTTCGTGTTGTTTGTCCGCACGGACAAGCCAGCGCGGGGTTTCGGGGAGGAGGATGAGGATGGATAGCTGGATTATAGCGGGGAGGGCTCCGAGGCCGACCATCCACCTCCAGCCCGCGTGGCTAGTCGATAGGAGCCAGCCGATAGTGTATGCGACGACCTGACCGCCGGTCACGAAGAGGCTTAGGATGGTTACCAATCTGCCGCGGATATCCGGAGGTGAAAGTTCTGATATGTACCTGTTGCGCATGGTTTTCCATTAGCTTCTGTTTATACAAATGACGTCCTCCGCATTTAAACGTACAAAGGAGTGATCAGACTAGCCGCTCCAACCCCCAATCCAATCAGGCTCCGGCCCACTATCATACTCCAGACACTCGAGGATGCGGCCTGCCATATAGCCCCAACGATGAACAAAACATCCGCGATGAGTATGATGGGTTTGCGGCCAAGTTTATCCCCCAGAACACCCGCGAATGGGCTCGCTATCAACGCAAATAGGCTGGTGCACGATGTGATTAGACTCTTGTCAAGTGTGGTGAGCGGCCGGCCTGAAAGGTCAGTTCCGATTGAAACCAAGGTGGACGAGATAACACCAGTACTGTTCCATAATGTTGAGGGTAGTTAGCGGATAGTTAGCAAAAACGTTCCTCTTCGGCGTAGGATTTGAAAATAAGTAGACCTGTATTAAACCTGGTCCCTTTCCTCCAACAAAGAAGATCGATATAGCTAGATAAAAAGGAAAGTAAAAGGAAGCTCTTACTCATATCCGAAAAGCAAACCGCTAATCCCCGCTGAACATGTTAGTGCCCATATGAACCAACCTCCAGACCCTGCGGATGCAGTCGCTGGCGCCTGTCCCAGAGACCGTCTACTGTCATTATTATTACTGGCGTCCTCATTTCTGAACTGGTCAGAGTATCTAGGTGGCGGAGAGCGAGGTGTTGCATCCCGGCGGTCTAGCAGCGGAGCTTCAGGGTTATTAGCAGCAGACGAATTCATGTCTTGTAGTTCCAAATCCTCGTGGGCTGTCACCGCAGTAGTGTCTGCTATCGCGTGGGGGGAGTGAGCAGATTGCATATGGCGAGCGTCATGGTGGACCTGCTTTAGCTGTGGGTTACTTGAACTCTGCGCTGGATGCGGTGTTGAGGTGGTGAGAAGACGCAGGGGCCGGATAGATAAGATACATTATGTATCCAAGTTTCGATTGGCAGAGACGTCATGTGCAGGTATTCGCGATACACCAATACCGTACTGTTACGTCCATTAGTTGAGCATGGGTAGGTAATACTAATACGTATGTTTTTGAATCCACTGCCATGATATTTCATTCAGGCTAAATCTAGGAACTATTTATTCATACCACAGTCCCTTTCCTCATCTAAACACAATAACGAGTAATAAAGTCATCTAATGCGCAGTAACCACCCCCGCCGCATTGGCCTGTTCTGTAATCCTCTTCTTATACGCCTTGACATCGCCAGGAAATTTCTCCACCGTCCCATGATCGCAAACCCACAGGCTTGTGCACACGTTCTGCAACATCGTCACGTCATGAGAGACCATCAGCACACCGCCCTGGAAATTCCTCAATGCATCAGACAGCGCATCCATTGCCTCAATGTCAAGATGATTGGACGGTTCGTCGAGAACCAGGATGTGTGGGTTCGTGAGCGAGAGGCATGCGAAGGCAACGCGGGATTTTTGACCTCCGGATAGAAGTTCGAGCTTTTGAAGGCCTGTCATGCCGGTAATGCCAAAACTAGATTTTTTTTAAAAAAAAGATAAACAATTAGCTTCAGCGTTTTAAAAGCAGACGTGCAAATAGATTAAACAAAAAGAAAAAGGGGTTTCGGTTTCTTACGCTCCAAGATGTCGCCGGTACTCCTCATCGGTTCGACCAGGATAATTCTTCGCCATGAACCCAACGGCACTGGTATTCATATCCAGTGCATCCACATGATGCTGCGCGAAGAACCCAATCCGGAGCCTAGGATTCTGCGATATGATTCCTGATGTGGGCTGCAACTGGCCAATGAGCAATTTCAACACAGTGGTTTTACCAGCGCCGTTAGGCCCAACAATACCAATCCGTGAATCTAACTGCACATCCAAGTCGACGTTCTTCAAAAGTGGCTTATCCTTCATGTAGCCGAAGCAGACCTCTGACATCTGAACGATAGGAGGAGATAGCTTCTCGACATCGGGGAATTTGAAGTGGACGATGTATTCATTCTCAGGCGGCTCCAGAACGGGCATGCGCTCGAGTTTCTTGATTCTCGATTGCGCTTCCGAGGACTTGGCGGCGTTGTAGCGGAATTTATCAATGAAAGCTGTGAAATGTTAGTAATTTATACATTTACTTAATTCAGGTAATACAGTGTAAGCACCTTGTAAATGAGCCCTTTGAGCCATTTGATTTTCATATTCGCGTTTGGCAGTCTTTCTTCGCTCTTCCTTGGTAGCGTAAAAGGATTCTATACGGGGCAATTAGCATATGTTTTTCTGAATCTCTCTCTTGTCGAAGTTCCTGGATAGGGAACACATACCGAAATTAGCACCCCTGTAGTAGTCCAATCGTTCCGCGTGTTGGTGGATAATGTCGGTTGCGACCTCGTTGAGGAATGATCGATCGTGAGAAACGACCAAGATTGTGCTTGGATAAGTCTGGAGATAGTTTGACAAGAACGTGATGGACGGGACGTCCAACATGTTAGACGGTTCTGTAGTCCAGGGATTGAATTAGCATGAGCGGTACACAAGCAATCGGTATGGGAATTTGGACAAGAACTGGGGGAAGAGAAAAAACGAACCGTCGAGCAATAAAAGATCGGGTTCGCAGAATAGAGCACGGGCTAAAGCGAGACGCATACGCCAACCTCCAGAAAAGGTCTTTGTGGCAAACTGCTGTCGCTCTGGCGAGAAGCCCAACCCAGCAAGTATACTTGCGGCGCGAGGCTCTGCCTTATCCGACTCCATTTCTGCTAGCTTGCCGTGGATATCACTGAGCGTGATGTCGAGCGCCTCCCTCTCCTTGTCAAGACGCATAGCATCTTTGGAAGTGTCTGCCATGGATGAACGCTCTTGCTCAATGGATGCAAGATCGGCTGAGATTCTCTGCACGAAAGGTTAGTCCAGTAATTTGCAAAACATCTTTAGGCAGTCCGTAGAGCAGGACAAACCTCTTGTTCCTTCAGAAGATGTTTCCGCCAGACATCAGCATCCAGAACAGCTTGCAATGCCGGAGTATCGTCACCAGCAATCTGAAAAGCGCACGGTCAGCCATACTCGAGCTAGATGTAACACACTTTGAAAGGACCCAAATACCTCTTGTTCAACATGAAGAATAGAAATATGCGTGGGAATAGGCACTTCTCGCCGACTCAGCGCACGAAGCAGGGTACTCTTTCCGATACCGTTCTGGCCCACCAAACCATAGCGCCTCCCATATGCCAACGTCAACGACGCATCTGTCAGAATCCGCTTGCCAGAGATAGCAACATCGAAGCCGTCGACCTTGATATCCTTGCTCTTCGACGCATCCATGCCCAACTGCAAGGGGTTAACGGCCATGTAGAACTCCTCATAGGACTGCGTAGACTCTGGTTCATTGAGCAAGCGTGACGCCTCATACTCGACCGTCTTCATCTCTTTCCGCTCCTGCTTCGCGCGGATCTTGGCCTCTGCCTTTTCTAGCTTCTTCTTGTCGACGCGGGATTCCACTTTTCGCGTATTGGCAGATTCCAGGTCAACAGCGCCCCCAGCCAGGCCTAGGGTCGACGACATATTTCGCTGCGAGCCGACATGGATGGTGTGGTCCAGCTTTTTAGCCGCAAATGGCACATGGGATTTAGCATCCACGCCATTTGCGGCACTGAGAGTTGAGATGAACTTCTTGATCAGATTCTGGATTTCCTCTTCGTTTTTGGAACTGAAGTCCCCAGAAGCTGATAGGAGTAGCGCTGAGATGGTCTCTGCAGCCTCTGACAAGGGCGAGGGTGCATTTGGATCAGAATCCTCGACATAAGCTTTGGATGCATGTGTTAAATAGCCCTGCGGCGGAGGTCAGCGGGATCATATCAAAAGAATTTGGGCTAGGTTTTTGCATAGATTCAAACACTCAGGAATGCATATCCCAACAATAAAAGATAGATACCTGGTGTAGCAATGGCCAAAAGGGGTTCTTACCACTGAGTATTCTGATATCACATGATCGATGCCGGGTATCCGTTTCTGGATTTCCGCCTCCATGGCTTTCAAGTGTTTACAATGGAGCAAGATAAAATGAGGCGAAGGATATTTTATAACGAGCAGTGGTAATATCGGATCTAGCCCTGGTACTGATTTAACTATGCATCAAGCAAAACCGGGGGATACTTTGGTGATGCGGGAGATTGTTGGTGGTGGCAGGTCTAATTCGTCGCAAACCGTAAGCGGAAGTGGTGGGCTGTCGAAGGTTAGAGTTTTCCGCTAACATCTTTTTTTAGTGTGGCCAACACTAGCTAATCGCAGACCACTGACCAGCGAGCATATCATATGGTCTGTATATAGAGTACAAGGTCTACAAAACACATCTACTACACGTTAACGGCCGCGGCTTTGAAGGTTTTTATTTATATTTTGAATTGTATTCTGAAGCGTACACATTTGATGAGGATTAGCTTCAAAACAGGATAGTATTATCCTTCGATAAAAACATGTGCTTCCTTTTGTATTAATTATAGCACATACCTCCCTTGTGCAGGTGAAATTCTCAATATATTAACAAATTTCTCAGCAGATGGTCAGATCTTATATTCTCAATGAATTGATTTTATAACTTCACCGCAAGCATCAAACCCAAAGTCTAACATAAGGTGGACGCTGGTCAGCTATCAATCCTCATCAAGACCTACATACAGGTCTTCTTGATAAATAACCAAAATCAGTGGACAGGGACCAGGGAACATGGACCAAAATCCCAAAAGCAACGGAAAAATAAAATAAACTAGGCAACTTGGTCGTTGTTGATAAGATGTCAGTACCAGCAACTGGTCTTCATCCGATATTAACACTCGTAAATGCCTCAAAAAAGGCTTTCTTTCAGATCGATAACAGAACCAAGCTGGAAACAAATTGCTGGGACAAAAGCGGGAAAAAAAATAATTCAAATATCGCAAATCAATAGCCTGCCGGGCTTCATTGAACATACTCTCAAGATTAACCAACCTCACCAGTTAATCTGGATACGGAGGGGGTGAGGAGAGAAGCATGTATGAATCCACATATATATATATATCTCCCAAGCTGACACCATATCCAACGATCCTCTCGACTTCTTCGTGGCCACAGCAAGGTCATTGTATATTGTTAACTGCCCAGATTATAGGCAGTTGCACCGAGTATAAACAGAGTTGACGGGAAGAAAGGGGCAGTTGGTGTGAAGGGGATATGTTACACATTCCACCATTCCCACCATTCCCGCCCATTCTTTCATCTTGTGTGCACCGTTGGATAGGTATTGTATTTCCTCCCTCATCTTTGAGTGTTTGCCTGGTGATTAGATACATATCTGGTAACATATAAGAAATGGAATAGAACAACATTCAACGGAATTCGAGTTCCTGGGGTTCCGGTAGCTGAGCAACAAGGGAAAAGCAAAAAGAAACCATTGATAAATAGAGGTCAATGGTATACAAAACTCCCCTGGCACACAGGCATAACACCCCGGTGTCACGCATGCCTTAAGCAACTGCGTAAAATAGAAACTACGGTAATATAGGCATGTGCGCTGCGTGAGCAAGGCGAGATTGTTTGCTCCGTCTGTGATTTATTGTCCGTGTGTTGTTGCATGATTCATCCACAAAATGTTCCAAGGAGAGAAAAGGCGGAGAAAGTAAAACTATGCCTGCGTTGAACTTCTAGAGGTATGTATTTTAGAATATGGACAGTAGCTGGGGACGGAGGATTTGTTGTTCGCTCAGCGCTTCCCCCATAGAGACATTTCCATCCCCGCATGTGTACAGTACAACCCTTTTGGGCTGTTTTAGAATGTCTCTTTTTGCTACTTCATTTTAAGGGGAATGATTGGATTTCGATGCAGTAAAAAATTTTTCCAAAAAAGACGAATGGTTGGATTAAATGCAGTCTTGTTCTGACTGTCTGTTTGTCACAGGTGAGCGTTCTGGTGAGGCGGCATGGGATGTTTTTGGGAGGCGAGGGAGAGTTTTGAGGTGTTACATATAATATTCGGATGCTGTCTCACGGCCAGGGGCTTGTTGGTTGGCCGCAGAGGTAGCATAGCATTAAATTAACATTTTGATAGCGAGGTACAGCGTGATGTGCTATATGGATGTATGTATGAATGTATGAAATTAATGTCGCATGATCAAATAAGCTATACAACTTCCTTTTGCCAACCGAAAAGATGCCGTGCTAGTCTCAGAGCGGACGCAAAAATACGATCTGTATGTAGGTGAACGACGGGGAGCAGTTTTCTCGCCAAACATTAATAGTCGGATGGAGATTCTTCAAAACGCCTTACTACCCCCTGCCAGCATGTTATCGTAGGCCAAACAAGCGGAGGCATATTGTCCGCCTGCTGCTGATCTCACGACAGCAGGCGGAATGCAGACAGAGTGAGGGCCTGGTGCAACTAACAAATATGTATGATGAATCCAAAGATAACTATCCGCTCCATTGGAGAAGAGTATTGCATGTCCATTCTATTCCCCTTTTTATATTTTTTTCCTCCCTCCTGACAAACAAATCAATCATGGTTCGGCTGACCTCGCTCATCCTCCCTTTTGGCTTTGGTAGGTCGCATCATCGCCATGACAGGGTTCCTTGCTTCATGACTGGCTGGCGCTGGCCCAAGGCCGAAACGAGATCCATAGGCTTGGGGCGGCTCAGCATCTTCATCAACCAACGCCCCCCTCAATGCATGCCTGTTCGATCCTGGCTGAAACTTTAAGAATCACTCGCTGGCTTGATCGAACTTTGTCGTAAAATCATGGTCTGCGAGTGGACAGCACGTTGGACGAGCGCCTCGGGGTATGGAGTTAGAGTTTTCAACATTCCTTTTCAAGGTGCGCGATGAATAGAATAGATGTGCACTGTCCACACACAGAGAGTAACTATGTGTGGAGTGCTTGATCCTCAATTATGTCTGAATCTTGTCAAGACGGGCGCCTGGAAGCTCCAATAGAGAGCCCGCTTTTAAATCAATGGGCGGTTTTCTCCGGCGCTTCCAGGAAATCGAAACCCCCCCCCCCAAAAAAAAAAAAAAAAAAAAAAAAAACCATCGGAAAATCCTTGAAAATCCTTCCAGGTTTAGCTCGCCCCAGCGTTGGTCACTCACTAGCTTATTTAGTTGAGTGATAGCTAAGCCAAGCTAGTGGTGAGTTTCCCTGGCTGGTGGTCAAACTCCCCAAGAATGACGAATCCTTGGTTATCTGAATTCCAGATCGGCAATGCGAGTGGTTGATTCGTAGAATGAGTCGGCGCGGCGGACCTTGTTGTGTTTCCATGGATTCTGCTCGCGTAGATTTCCAACCCCTCTCTCTACCTCTCTCTCTCTCTCTCAGGCTTCAGCTGGATGATGGACCATCTCTTCTCCACGATACATCCCTGGAAAATGGATCCTGAGGATTCAAGGCAGGAAATGACCTTGAAGATGATGCGATGATCCAACACATCGCATCTGGTAGTGGTCGAGGTCTGGTCTGGAACCTCAAATACTAAATTTGGGGTATTGTTTTTTCCCCCCTTCCTTTCCTCCTCCTTTTCCGAGGTCGTGATAAGAACCCGGAAAGTGGTGCAAATGAGGATATTAATAACTATATACCTCAATTTTTTTTTTAAAAAAAAGATATTGGAACATAGTCATAGTTTATCATAATGAAATGTAAGGAGCAGGCGTCTATATTTTTACCTTGGTAGATAAGGGGGGGTTGGTTCTCCTGGAAATATTGATTTCTAACAATCTGTTGTCATTCTCGAGGCCGGGCATCATAGGATAGATCTCTGGCCAAATTTCAAGCAAGGAGAAAATCCTTTTGCATTTCAAAGTGGTTGATTTTTCCTTCACAGAGAGACAGCTGCCGCGCAACTGGCAAGTTTCCCGGCGTGCAGACATGTCTTAAATTTTATCCTGTTTCATGCCAGGAACCCCTTGGAAAGCAGCTGCGGGGAAAGGAGGGCCGTGTTGATTTTACCAATGTTTTTTTGTGTTTTTTTTTTTTGGATTTTTTTATTGAATAATGATATACATTTAAAGTATCCCTGGATTTCAATATTTACTATGTAGCTTTCTTTTTTAAATGCCAAAAGAAAAGTCAATGGACTACTGATATGTCATATGCTCTCCAAAATCAATAACATAGTTGTCTCTTGTCTCCACTCGTCAATAAAATTGATAATGGTTGAATATATAGAGTGAGAGAGCGTTTTCAACACAGTGAGATACAAGGACTTACTGTACATTGAGCCACTCACCCAAACCCGGTTTTAGAATCCTTACAAGCTACCCGTGTTCTCTACATAGTAGATGCTCGCTCGAAACGTTATCCATAGCGATATTCCTGGTTGAAACCTGTGATGATCACAGACAGTCGGTAATTAACAGGTCGTTCAAAGTACGGAATTTGAAACCATGGAGCGGGTGTTGAAGCTGTATCCAGCTAGTTGATGTGTGCATATCGTTTAAAAATAAAAATAAAAAGAAAAAAAGAAAAGAAAAGAAAAGGACGCACCCCTGTTGATGTATAAAGGTAATAGATTGATGTTAGATGGATGCTAATTTTCTTCCAAACCTGTTTTCCCCTCCCCACCCATTGATGATAGTAACAGCCAAAGGTGACGGTCATTGCAGGGCAAGACTTACTCCAATCCTGTACTGTACATACATAGTATAGGGTTGATTATGAAGTTGTTAGCTATAGTTAGTTAATTGAGCGTCTAGAATATCTGCTGCGGCTCAAACTCTTGTACTGTGTCCGAACAGCAAAAACCAAAGCCAAAGCCAGAGCCAAAGCCGCCTTTCCAAAAAACTCCATCCAACTCGGGGCTGTATGTATTGTACATGGTACATTGTACAGTACTAATATCCCGAGCCAAGGACACGCTGGACAGCTCCTGATCCCCAAAAAGGGCAGAAAAGTATGTACAGTAACAACAACAATATACAAACAAGCATCATCACACTTTTCTTTTTCGCCGGAACTTTGATAGTGCCAAAACTTAGTTAGTGGTCGATAGAACATAGAACAACACTACGGACATAATAATAATAATAATAAGAGCAAAAATAGTTAACAACAATAGATAATAATAAATAATAATGCCTGTCTGCAGCTGGATAATCCCGCAATCTGATATTGGCGTGTTGTTTATTTATGTTTTTCTTGGGGTGGTTGGTGGCACTGGTGGGTGGGCCGCTTGTTTTTGGATCTGGCAGCTGTCTGCCCAGGTGTGGCCCTGGGGTCCACCCTATTTACCTAACAATCCTAACAATCCGTATCCCATCCACCGTCCATCCATCCCATCCAGTCCATCCAGTCCATCCAGAGCCCACTCACTCCTTCAGCTGCTGTCCGTCCCCTCTGCCACTCTCTCCACTCTCCTCCGGCTCATCGCCACTCCCTTTCCACTATTGCATCTCCTCTCCTCCTCCTCGCCTTTCGTGCCTCGCTGCCTTTTGGCCGTTTTCCCGCCCATTGACCTCATTATTTCTCCGTGTCTGTCGCTATCTATCAACCGCCCGCCCGCCAGCCAGCCCAAACAAACAACCGGGCAGCCAATCACCCAAACCCAAACCCAATCACTCCTCACTCCTTCTCTATTACTCTCTAGTATATTTTACCAGCTGCTGCTACTACTATTGCGTCTCCTCCAGCTCCCTCCGCTCAATGTGATATTATGTGATGGATCTGTGTTCTCCCAGACCGCCGACGACGACGACGACGACGAGGCTGCCAGCTGGGCGTCATCTCGGTGCTTGACCGCGTGCGGACACCCGTGTAATCAGGGGAAGAAATGGAACATGTGTCAACGGTGAGCTGCTTTTTCCCCTTGTTTCCCTAATCGCGCTTTTGGTCTCTTGGTCTTTTTTCCTTTACATCTTATTGCTGTTGTTTGTGGTGGCCGCGTTGTTGTTTTTTTTTTTTTTTTGGGCGGTGTTGCTGCTGGTGGTGGAACCTTGACCGACACACACCCCCTGGTTGTTTGTCCCTGATCGTTCAATGTATCTCCCCCCCCCACCGACTGCTGGACAACCTGCTGCATACACGCAATTACACGCAATATGTATCCTCAATATGCACCGAATATATACATATACACGCGTATATTAGATTCCTTTCTGATAACTGTTGCCGCGCCTTATAGCTCTGTGCAATTGGCACAGTTGGAATCGCCGCCACAGGGTTCGCCCTGGGCAGGAACGAGGCGAGCCAACCACAACCCCCACCGCCGCCCCCTTCCAAGCGACGACGTTCTATATTTCGACACAGTTATTCCTCCCCATTAGCCCGAGTCCTGGATATGTCGTCGTCCCCGGTTGACCCCGTGCCAATTCGTACATCTCCCAACACGCGTAGGCCAGCTACTTCCCATGTTCTGTCTCCCAAGCAAGCGGATGATTTCTCAGGGAGCAGACTAGATACAGCGCATCCTGTGAATGAGATACCACCGGAAGCTCCAAAGACTCGTCCTCGTCGTCGAACTTATGTGGCTCCCCCACCTTTGTCTCTTACACATGGTGATGACTCTACAATTGATCCTCTAATATCTTCGCCTACCGGAAGACCATCTTCATCCTGGCTACGGCGTCTCTCCATAATATCCTCTTCTCAAAACGACAGTCCACTGTCAGGTTCGCGCCCGGACTCGCCATCTCTCAATGGGTCCACCAGCCCCTTCTTCTCTTCTCCTTTCCGTGCCGATCAACCACCCAATAAATTGGTTAAACGATCGAAGTCGCAGCGGGGTCTACCAAATTCTCAATCACAGGCGACGCGATCTGGATCTGTCGTAGCGCCCGCTCCACTTCTACGGCGACCAGCAACTAGCCACCAGAGAATCGCAAATATGAGGCAACGGTCGTCAACTGACAGTCGCGTGCAGTTGGGGCCTCCATATTCTCCTCTCGATTCTCCCAATCAAACACCATCAGAAACGTTCGACCAAACAGATGGGACCTGGAGACCATACTTCCGGTCAGAATATCCTTATTCCACGGAGATTAGACGACGTTCATCCGCGAGACATAGAGCTCGCTCTCCTCGTCGACTCGTACCCGAGCCTGGTGTCGCACCTACATTACTTCTTGCAACTTCCATACCGCATGATACCCCTAATCATACCTATAGACCTGAGGATACTATACCGTGGATGTGTAATAACCAACGTCCACAGACTAGAGCTTCTACTAATTTCGATGACACCACCCCAGTTGATCCCCTTACTCAGCCTATACCAATAAGTGAGCGGAAGCCGCGACAGTCGTTTTCTGTTAGTGAAATAAAGACCGGAACTTCGCCAGGTTCGTGGAAACTCTCAACCGCGAAAAGTCTGGGCCGCCATCGTGGGTTTTCGTTTTCCAAGGAACGCACTATAGAACCCATTTCTCCCTTAGACGATCTAACCGCTAAACTTGATGGGCTTAATGTAAACTCAGCGAGGCTTCGGAAAAGAAGACCAGTCACGAATACAGATTCGTTCAGACGTCGATCATCTTCTTCACAAACAGAATTTAATCCTCACCAACTTGACACCATAAACTCAGAAAACAATTCCCCCAAATCTCGCCTCCGCCGCCGCCCTCAATTTTCAGAACTCCGTGCTGAGCTCACCCCTGAACCGATCTGCTGTGACCTAAGTTTGGACTCTAGATCCAGGTCATCATCTGGGGAACAGTCGTCTAATCCTTCTGGAAACACCTTTTCTTCCTTCTCCGGTCGCCCCAAAAGCCAAAGACTTTCTGCGGCTACATCTGACCCAGCTTCTACCCTGGTTGGCTCAGACAATGACACACGAATATTCAGCTCTGGGGAAGAAGATGAGACTGATTTCCAGAGTGATACAGTTTTTGACTCGTTTCCTACGCGTGTTGGGACGGGCAACCCTCCAGCTCACCGCGGCCCACGTATCGAAACCATATTTGATCAGCCATCACCAGCGGAACTTGCCAACGAGAAGATCAGAGTTTTTGAAAACCTAACTTCTGACACGGTTTCCGGACCATTAAGTGCACTCCATGATGGTGATGATGACCTTAATATTCACGAAAATCCCACATTATCGAGTGCTGAACCTCATATGTTACTCCACACCCAAGAGTCTATACAGAAACCCGATTCTTTATTTGCCGAAAGTGCCGAAGATGGACCAATTGAATGGAGCTGTCTAGATGATATAGAACCTATGGACGACGGGGACCAACAATTGCCATCCCATCCTGGATCGGACTCTAGCCCTTCGCCTCTTCACGGTTTAATGGTGCTTGGGCCAAGGATGGATCGACCCCATTCATCTATTACGCTTGACGAGACATCTGGTAGAGAAGCGCGACTTTCACTTTTTGATTGGTCAGAGCAACAACGTAGCGATAAAGACGTGCAGAGCGCTGAGTTTCGTCCCAAAACGGTTCACGGCAAACAAGGCCCCGACACACGCGGGGGTCGCACTGTAACGCGCCGCGGTGCCAGTGCTGTGCACCTTAGAAGCCAAAGTGTACCAATTTCCCGTGAGCCATCACTCTCAAAAAGTCCTCACCAATCTAGTCCGAAATTCGGTACGTGGGGCTTGGGGAATAAAGGTGTGAGCGAGGACTGGGATGGAGACTTTGAGTTCGAGGATTCCGATAAACCAGATGTGTCGAAAGGCAATGATGTACAGTTAAACCAAATGCCATCCAACCAAGGCATGAAGGTACCAAAGGCCATCATGGAGCGTCAAGCTAGTGTTCATGGCCAGTTTGGACATGTTCAAGAGTTAACATTATTAGTGGAGGAGCTCAAACGACTTCGCACCCGCGCTGGTGCGCTAAACATTCTCGATGGCCCGTCTACCGAGTTGTGGAGGGAAGCTAAGGGCATTATCAGCCTGGCTACTCTAGAGGATGACGAAGAAGACGAGGGAAACTATTTCACCCAACACCAACTACCATCACCTACTTTTAGTGTTGAAGATTTAGATGACGATTTCTTTTCTAATGGACCAACGAATGACCAATCTGGCTGTACGAATAATGATACTCGCCGATCACCGCTCTCTGAGAAAATAAACCCGAATCCCAGTATAAGCCCGCCCACTCGACCAAGAACAGATTCTTCCTTGAAAGCTAAATTCGTTCTCGACACGATACACCAGCAGCGCGGTCTCCAAGACCCCGCGTACCTTGAATCCAGCACAAACCCATCTCAAAAGCTACCATTTGACACGCAATCACTGCGAGACCTTGTTATTCGAGCCGGCGTTGTTACGCGGTCTCTCAAGGATATTGTTCGCAAAGCTGAGGGAGTGTGTGTAGGTTCCGAAGCTGAAACCAACTGTCACCCCCAAGATCCCCCATTTAGCCAAATGTTTACGCGGCCGCTCAGCGGCGCTGAGTCTAATTGTTGCCTTCCAGATTTGGCCCGATCAAAAAACGCAAGTGGATATCGGAGTATTGCTGCTGGCACTACGCCGACTGAAAATGATGGCTGTGAACGTATGACAATGATGACCGTTGTATGACCCCCTAAAAGAATTCACGTCACGTCACGTCTTGTTTGTTTGAATGAATACGAAAGAAGTCAACGTTTTGGGAACTCCCCAAATCACTTACTATGCACTGGATGAATCATTTTTTGAGACTTGTTTACTCTTTTTGAAGTTTTCTTTCTGACAAAGCTTGTGTTTGATGGTCACTCATTAATTTCCTATTTTAATAATATCTTTGTTTCTTGGTCTTTCTCGTTTTAGGGATTCCTACTTTCTCTCTCCTGGTTGGATTTTTGTATGGGTACACTGGATTTTCATTTTCCGTTTCTTTTCCTTCTCACGGATTTGTCATGGGGATACACACTTTCAAGTTATGTCTTTAGCGTTCCCCCCCCCTCTTTCTATCTTCCTCCTTTTGCTTCCTTTGCTTTCCTTCTCCTCTTTTCCTCCTCGTCCCTTCTTTTCGTATGTTAGTTATTTTCTTGCCTTGATTATTTCTATCTCGTCTTGTTTCAAGACCATTTGAAACATACCTTTTTCTTCATGTCAGACTACGGCCATGAGAGCAAGGAAATTGCAGAAGAAAACCGAAGAAAGATGATGATGACAATTAAAAGCGGGTAAAAAGCCTTTTCTATCTTTTGATGTATGACACGCACGGTAATATGAGCACGGAGAAATTCTCCCTCCGTTTTCTACGTTTTCTTCGTTTTGTTCTTTTTTTCTTCTTCTTCTTGTTATTCGATCTACTACCCATATTAAGGAGGTCCCAGTCAAAGACCTGATGGGATTAGATGGGCTGGTAGAATTGTAGGGTTTGGATGCTCCCTGGTTGAGTCGGGCTGAGATGACAGTTCCTGATGCTTCTTCATATCACAGTGCGCTCTCAGACTCAACTAGAGTTCTTAGCTCTACTGTTGGTGCTACCTGAATGTTTTTTTCTTTCTTTTATTTCTTTTTTTTCTTTCCTTTTCCTTTTCCTTTTTCCCTTTCACACCAAAGTGTTGCAATAATACATCTATTGAGTTTCTGTTTTGTTCTCTTCATGGATTGTCCACTCTCTACATACTCCTAGTCTTCCGAATTTTTCCTCGTTCATTAGCTTTGTTTTTATACAATACAGCGCAACCGGTTACTTTTGTTTTTCTATATAACTTCCTTCATTGATTGAATGCAAGGAAAAAAAAAAAAAAAGGAGAAAGGGTAGAACGATGAAATGATTTGAGTGATGATTTTCTTGTTTAATATCATCATCATCTGGTGTCCTGTTCTCGTTTTCTCCCCTTGTCTGAGAAATGAAATATTTTACTTGTTAGCATAGCGTGGAAGGAAAAAGTGTTTGGACGGACACAGGTCATGTCTTGTTTCGGCCTGCCTGGATTATGATGAGGCTGTTTTGGTAGGAGAAAATAATGAAATAAAATTGAAAGGACACTCTCTGTACTCCGTATCGCTCTTCTAGGTAGCGAACAAAGGGGCGTTGCTGACTCATGGGTTGTTTCATAACTTCTTCTCTTCTCCTCTTCTTCTCTTCTTCTCTTCTTCTCTTCTTCTCTTCTTCTCTTCTTCTCTTCACCTTGACCTTCCAAAATCATCTCTCCCGCCACATCAACTACCTCAGCTTACTCGCAGAATGCTACTATAATAGAACAATCTTATTATTAGTTTAACCCCTCGTGCCTATCTCGCGTGTTGTATTGGCAACCGTTGACGTGTTTTATCCCTTTTCTAAAAGAACGCCAATATCTGGGCATTAGAAGAATGAATATTGATTCTGAGAGAAGCTCACTTGTCCGTTTCTTTCGCTTCAGTTTTTCGAGTTTCACGTTGTGATTTTGAGTGTCTCTCCATCGGGTGCTCTGATACCCTATCTGCGTATCAGGCCACCCTCAGGGCGGCGTGACGGGATGGTTCTGACATGCCTGTTTATCTCAATCATTTCGCCCATTGTCATAATGGCCTAAGCATCAAAAGATGCAGTCCGCTCGGATTTGATTGACTCTGATCGTGAGATATCACGACGTGCTCTCGTCGCGATTCATTCTCTTCGTGTTTTACTTGGGTCTTTTTTCTCTCCTTCAAATTACCTTGTCCCTGACGATACATTTACTTAAGCCGCAGAGCACAACCTGCAGCTTGATCCTGATGCTTTTGTCCTTATTCACCGTTCCCCTCCAAAAACGCTTTTTGAATAGAAGCTCGAATCGAGCCATCCGAGGAACCATGGCATCGAACTCACGGACTGGGCTGGTGAAGTTGCCGAAAGAGGTATTGATATATTTGAACTGACATGTATGGATTTCCTTCTATGACTTACTAACCCTCAGCAACTCTAAGTTGATTCAAATGATTGCCATGTGGTTACCGAAGGATGCAGATCTGTGTCGGATGGCCCGTACCTGTCGCTATTTTGCGGAGGCCATTATTCCGCCCAATTCCGGTGTCTGGAGGGCACGTTTCTTAGATAAATACGATAATCCGCCGCCCGATAAATCCTCGGAAGAGGTTCGGGTGGAATACAAAGTGCGCAGTATTATGCTGGCCCAGACACCTTCATTTCAGGACGGGGAGGGAAGTAAGGAGAAACTGTGGCTCAGCGTCTTGACTACATTGTTTGTTGGTGCGTCTGGTTTGTCTGAGCTGGGCTTCAAATGTCCAGCCCATATTCATCTATATTTTCTAAATAAATGAGCATCTAACCCTGTTAGCAGAGTCCTACAATGCCCAACCATACCGGCAAGGTGACGAGATGCGCGTTTCTAGAAACCGCGTCTGTATCAAAGAGGCCATTAGGAGTTCTGGTTTCCTCAATCAGCCCGTAGTTGGCGATGACGTGGATTCCTTACTCCCCCCTAGTAGGCCATATCTGGCCATCCAGTTGGCCGCAACATATCTAGTTCTGGATCTCCAACTTTCCTTCCACTCGCTGCGGACAGACTATGATCTGAAGATTGTATATCGATGCGACTCATCGACCCCGGCTATCCCCATTACTGCATCTAATGATGAAGAGAACATTGACCTTTACCAACTTCTCCATATCCGGAATTTCTGGAAACGGCATCTGACGAACCAGGATGAGGATACGTTCTATAAATCGTACCTTAACATTCCGCAAATCATGAGACCGAAGACTTGGGAGGAGGGTCTTGGAAATAAGACCAGCCTGAGCACTCGTTGGTTAGGATATTATTGTACGTATTCTCCATCGACACTTTTTGTTCACTTTCTCCACCTCCTTTTAGAGTCAGTCGCTCTCAAATTTCAATCGCAAAGCCCAAATCGTCATTTGGAAACCTATAGCTAACGAACAAGAGCATGCATTCATCCCCTCCCGATCTCATCCACCGATCTACGGGAAAGGCAGACATGCGCAGATTTAATGAGCCATTGGGATAGTACTTGTGCATTGGTAATCTTATCTCCCCCCATCTGAAATTAATTCCAGTCAACAAGCCAATGCCTCTCAATCCCTCCTCTCGTACATCACCACGCCAGCACAAGAATAACTAACAACATCCACAACATAAGCTGCTGAAACTCTCCACAATAACCACCAACGCATCTACAACATGGTTCCCCCTCTTTAACGAAGCCTACCCCATAAACGTTAACACCGAGCCCTCATCCCGTACGTACTTCCGCGGCACCCAATCGCTGAATCTCCATCAGAATCACCACCACGCCCCTGACAGCAACGACCAACCCCACCCCAACTCAATGCGCGGCTTCACAGAGCCCTGTCCTGCCCAAGCCGGAATTCCTGGCTGGCGTCGAATATGCTTTATCATCTATGAAATTAACCCAGAGTTTTTCGACTCTGCTGTTGATGACAATGGCGGCGGCGGTGGTGGTAAGGACGATGAGGAGGTGGAGGTGGAAGGGTGGTTGCCGTGGAGCTGGACTGCGGTAGATTTCCTATGGGCGTATGGGTATGAAGGGGTGATTATACCGGGGGGCGGCATTATGATGGGTAGGTGGAGGAATATGATGGCGGAGGTAGAAGTGGAGGAGGGGCCGTATATATTTTGGGTGGTTTGATGTTTTTGTTTTTGTTTTTCTAAAATGCTCGATGGCCAGGGGAGAGGGGATATGGAACAAATAATCATATTCGGATGCGATATGAAGTTTTGAAAGGGGAGGTTGACAGAAGGGTTGGTTCATCTCGGTAGATCCTTGAAAACCTCGTTATATTTATTCTTTGTGGGTAAAAAAGGAAGCGTTCGCGGATAAACGCGAAAGAGCACAGAAAAAAATAGATATATGATGAACATACAACATACGCCCAGCCTTATTAGAAAAGGAAAAGAGAAAAGGCCAAAAAAAAAAAAAAATCCCGCTTTCGCATCCCCAACTAAACTCAGTCCTCAATATCCTTCACCTTCTCCCACTGCCCCTTCAAACTCTCCTTCCACAAACTGACTTTATTATCCCCACCGCTGACAGCTAGGACATTCCCACTCAAACTCCAGCTGACACGCCATAACACGCAATCGAACTCCAGGTGCTGGCTAGTCCACTCGTTAGGGTTTGACGGATCGGACGTCCAGATGCGCACGGTCTTATCTTGGGAAGCGGAGGCGATATAAGATTTGGAGAGGATGCTTGGTGACCAGGCAACGTCGCGGACCCAGTCCGTGTGGCCTTCCAGCACCTTGGTTACCGTGTAGGTCTTGGTTTCGGCGCTGTTTGGTTTGGGTTAAGTTTATCAGCATAAACCATATTTAAGAGCAGGAGAAATCCAACAAAAATTCAAATGTGATAATAGAATAGAAAAAGAAATGTGAAACAGCATACTTGTACTCCCATATCTTAACAAGATTATCGCTCCCGCCTGTTACAAACCTGCGTAGCTGTCCAGCGCTTGGTGTAGCACTAATGATAGAACCAGGAGCAGCGGCGGGTGCCCAGCTAACGGAATTGACACCCATGCCATGGGCGTGGAACAGCTGGTGCGTCCAGCTATTGTCGCTGAATTCGAGTACGCTGACATTGCCGTCGGAGGACGCACATGCGAGCAAGCAGCCAGTCTCATGGGGTGCCCAGGAGATGCCGTTAACGGATGCGGTGTGCAGGGAAAAATCAAAGACTTTTGTCCAGGTGCTCGCGGTGGAGGCAGAGGCGGTGCTAGGGGCTTGTTCGCGCCATATGAGAACTTTGCCGTCGTAGGAGGAGGAGGCTAGGATTGTTCCGAACTTGGGATGTGCCTTTTGTCACCGGTTAGCTTGAGTTTCGGACGGTAAGGGCGCTCTCCAATAGATTTGTACGAACCCACGCAATGCACCATACTGCTCCCTCGTGCCTTTGAAGAACAAAACATATTTTATTTAGTATTTGGTAGTACAAATTAAAGTCGTAAAGCTAGGGGAAGAGCGGCTCATACCCTTTTAGCGTCTCGAGAAGCCGGTGCGAGTCGCCCTCTACCTCGAAGATCTTAATTGTTTTGTCTGACGAACATGTTGCTAGTCTGCGACCGTAGTAGTCTAAAGCTGCATCATGCTATGGACGAGGGAACCTGTTAGAGCTGGTGTGCGCCTGGTTGCGGGGGAGGGAAGTAAAGCTTCTGAGGAGTAGGGACGTACGATCATGTCATCGTGGCCAGAATTCGTTATAACTTGCGCCTACAAAAGGGGTTAGAGGAGCACCAGATGAAACTGGCAGTAGAACGGAACAATACTTACCATCTTGGCTGTTCATAAAATGGCGGGACTGGCGGGGGGGAATGTCAATGTTGGGTATCTATATCGATCTGTCTGCTTGTTGTCCTGGTCTGTTCCTCCGGGTCCTGAGCATCGGCGGCTATTACTGCCAGGTCGCCGCAAACTAGACGCGGCGCCAAACACTTCCTTTTTCGGAAAGATCAGCACTTGCCCGCACCTGCTGACATAAGTCGCCCGCCCCACGTGAGTAGCCTCGGTCCGCTGCCAGCGTCTCTTCCTCTCCTTCTCCTACGCCGACATCATTGCTCATATCCGGATATACGGAAATTTACAGCCTGTATTAAAAGGGTGAGATCCCAGGAGCGCATACATATTTGCATGCTTTAGAGCACGGCATATGCTCACATCCTATCCATTCTATCACTTCGGTTGTTGGGCTCGCCAACTATACCCTTAAACCTGCGGCCGTCGGCCCCTAGCTTTCCTTTGCCGTTTGCTTCTTCCCCCAGTCCTGTCACGTTCAACTCAACCGAATTTTATTTGGACTTTATAGATTCCCAAATTATAGCATCATGGCGGATGCACTGTGTGGTCCTTCCAATGCTCTTCAGAGCTTCCAAAAACATACGTCTGTGGATAGGACGCTGCAGCAAGATCGGATACTTTCGCGCCACTCCCCTGCTCAAGTATGTGCTCCAAGTTTTGACCAGATACCCTGATTTGTATCATGCTGACTAGGTATCTTAGGGCTTCCGATCTCAAAATCATAATGAAGGCACCCTAGACCCAGAATTCAACGCCTTTGAAGCAGGTGTACCCGGCGCTCATCTTTCTGATATCCAACATCCAGCATCATTCTTACAGCCAGCGCCGCAACACCCGACTTTTAATCACACGGAAAATTCTGGATGGGCATCGGATTTTCAAAACTTACAGATATCGGGCCCGGCGCAACGTGTACACCAACAACAGTTTCGTCCAGAATCCTCCTCTGGCGGTTGGCAGAATGAATTTATGCAGCACGCGCATCAAGTACCCCAAACACAAACACACCAATCGCAAATATCTCAGGCACCTCTTAGATACGGCCCAGCGATAGGGGGGATGGGATTTGGGGGCATGAACAGCCACCTAATGTATCAAGATGCGTCCCAGTCACATTTTCAAGAACATAAGGAGGATGCAACATTTGATGAATCTGCTTTCGAAACAGCTTTTGCGGAAGCCCGAGCGGAAATTGAGCTTCAAGAACAGCAGTTGCAGAACGGAGAAGTCACAGAGCGAACTGAGATTGAACAGACGATCAGAATAGGCGCAGATAGTATCCAACCCCAAGTTGACGGGATGAATGAATCGGATGAGCTTGCAAGGACAGCGGGACAATTGCTCGACAGCATCAGCCACGACCAGAGCCAGAAATTCAAAGAAAGCAACTTCTTGGCACTGATGCGACAACTCCGCGATCGCGAAGTCACCGTTGACGGCGACGAATTCCGCCAAGTCAGTACCCTCCCATAAATATATACATACAAATATATATATATATATATAATACGAACGCCTGTTCTGTCTTTTCTTGGAGAAAAGCAGGAGAGCGTTGGCACCGGTACACTTTTGACTATGAATCTGCACAATCAAACGGTAGTTGTTTTTGCATGCTAACCAGCGCTTTTAGATGACACAGCCGCTGCATCCCGGTGGTCAATATTATCCTGAACGAAAAGGGACCCAACAACTCGATGCCCGAGATACTGCTACTACTACCACTCCGCCCAGCACTACAAACGAAGTCAACAGCGGGATCACTCCGGCGAAGGATTTCGAACAACCTGTCACTTCATATCCAAAATCAAGGGTGCCCTATGAGACACCAGATGTCCATTGGTCTGTCTAGGTATTTGAAATGTTTCCCCTAGTCTTCTGGAATATTCGAAGCTGTGATGCAAGGATTCGAAATCTGATTCGCGAAGAGTTACGCCCATCAGGTTATATGCGGCAAACGCCTTTCCATGGTCGATACAGATCTTGTATTCAAACGTACTTAATGAGCTAGTTATACTTCGTTTACATTATTTTCCCGGTCTCTTGGATTTATCACCATCGTTGAGTTTGGTCGGTGAGGCGGAGCCCAAAACAAAGGCAAGACATAGTATATACATGAACGCTGGGAGTTTTGGAGCATCATGTCTTTTGGAGAGTAGGCATTTTTTGTATTTTAGATATTTCATTTTTAGCATGCATCTATACATTTCGCTGGATGCAGCATCCGTAATGACACCAGCCATATTCTGAGACGCGGGAAGATGAATTGAGATTGTGACATTCGGGACCAAACCTGGTCTACAAGAGAGTTTACTTTACCGGCGGATAGTCAAGAAATGCTATAATAAAAGCATAATGTAATAAAATGTAATCTGTAATAAAATAAAGACTCGAGGGCCGTTTGGTCCAGTTCCATGCCTCTAGCTGGTGATTGGATGCTGCCCGTGACATCGTTAGTTCAGCGTAGGTAGTAGTTAGCTTTAAGCCTCAGCTCAGTCCGTTGAGTTCCATCTCAACTCCGACAACGACCACCACCACCACCACCACATCTCTATCACCACCGACTTCTCCTCTTCACCGCGGCAGATTTATTTAGTTTCTAATTATATCCACTCGACCCACCGATATACCCCATAGTGCTCCAATTTTTTCCTGCGTCTTTTCCAACATCGCGACCAAGTCCTTCCAAGCTACTTGGGGTACCCCTTGCTTGCCCATCCCAGCCTCCATGCTTTCTCCTTCCCTATCCCCTTTGCTCCTTGGGTCCCATTAGACTGGCATTGCTACCTTATCTCGATTTCCACGTTGCTTTTGCCTTCTGACCCAGACTCCTACTATCCGTGTTGACAGACACAACTCCTTCAATCCCGTTTGCGCATCGCATACAACCAACCTGGGAATAGCCCATACTTTAAGCGCCACCCCTCCCGCCGCCCATCACGCCGATTTCTAGACTTAATACTACCCGTCCTCCATCGCGTTGTCGAGCACTCAACACCCACCAGGCTCGCCCAACACGGCGCAGCCATCTAATTCACACTACGCGGCATCCACCGTGGAGAACGACGACGATTCCTATACCGCTCCTCCTCCTCCTCACTCACCAAGCTCGGCCTCTTCCTCGAGTGCACCCTTTGCTTTTCCCTTTCCCTCTCCCTCGTCCTACCCACCACCTTTCTCATCCCTCTACTCCAACCCGGACGACGACGAGGGGCTCGATCGCATCCAGGCATCCGTCACAGAATCTGGTATCTCACCTCTTATCCCAGCATTCGCTCCGGCACCACCATTCAAAGAAACCTCCCCGTCGCCTGCGCAATCGCCTGTTGTCTTAGATACCAAAGCGGCACTTTCGCGGGATAAAACAGGAGAAGCATCGGGCAAAGGCCTAGACGACAGAGAGCCGCCACCGCCGTATACTGAAGGGTATTCACCACTCCAGTCCTTTACCTACGTCATGGCCGCGGCCGGAGGAGCTGCGTCTATAATTACGCAGGTACAGCAGACAGGTGGAGGCCCACTAAATACCCTTGGAGGTATGTATGCCCTTACGATGATTCATAAGCAAGTATTGCGTAGATGTTCCGGAATATTGCTAATATTTTGTTCGGTTTTACAGACATTGGAGGCGATGAGCATATCACGTTAGATTTACGGTTAGTTTTTTCCCATATTTTCTCTACAGATGAGACCCTTTTGCAAAAGAAAATATTTTGTAGCTAACTAATTGGGGTGGACAGTGGTACCCGGTTTACGCTATCGCGCGATGAGCTACTCACTCTACCAGAGTTTGTTCTGCTTTCCTTATTCCCGAATGGGCTCCTTCCTGATGGACATATGGGGACATTCCATGAAGGCGACGTATACCCCGTCGACGTAAGTCCGCAAGTTATTCTCCTCATATAAACTGGAGGCCTTTCTTCCCATTATCCTTAACTAAACAGGAACTGATTTACATGGCACGATTCCATTTAGTATGACCCCGCCTCTCTTCAATACATGCTAGATTTCTTCCGCTCTGTAGCGCAATCGATCCCCTCATCCTCGCCGTCCCCAACCACGTCGCCTGAAGGAGATTACGCTATGGATCCAATGCATGGGTCTACAAGAGATATGTTGCAGGGTCGTGCGGGCATCATTGTACTCCGCGAAGACCTCGACTTCTACGCAATACCGCCCGTAGTTGATATTGACCACCCGGAAATGATCGATGTGAAACGAGCTGCCGGAAGAGCCTTGTTGAAACAAGATGGGATATTCTCGGGACTCCGAAAAAGCGATGAACCCGGATCGACTGAGCAGCATCTCATTGAGATGTTAACCGCTGGGTAAGTACTTGTACTTCCTCTCTCGGTATATATAGATTCACACACACACACACACAAACACGCACACACATATATATAATTACATGAATCGCTGACGAGAAGCTAGCGGTTTCAACCATGATGATCGATGGGGCCATCGTGCCGGCGAACCTAACAAAGCTGTAATTTGTAGTTTGGCGCTGGCGAAGCTCCGGACTGACATACGAGGCGACCTGGCCAATAATAACGCCTTCGGGATGGCGCAGAAACTTCTCCTTTTCTGGCGCAAGCCGGCGCGACGGTGCTGGTGGGAAGGTGTGGAGCTTGATGGTGTGGAGGGAGTCGAGGGGAAGCTCAAGGTTTGGATTCGGAGAGTGTGGACCCTTGAAATGGTGAGTGCTGGTGCCTCAGATTTAATATTTTCTTACTATTCCCTTAGACTTTTCAAAATTTGAAACTAATCCATTATTTTTAGAGCGTCATTGGATTGCGTTGACGGAGAAGCTTGGAAGCCATGTACGCACAAAATCGGTTTTGTCATGTTGAAGTGGATTTCCGCATAAAATTTTGCTTCTGCTTGCCTTATGCTATTGTTCTCTGAAACTACGGCATGCCTAATTTATTGTACTCATACCACGTCTGCCTTTGATTTTTGGTATTTTCGTTATTTTATATCTTGACAGCACGTTTTCCTTATATCCCGCGAGCCTATTTTTTTCTCTTTATTTTCTCTAAGCCTATTTTCCCCTCTTCTTCCATTTTGACTAACTATTAAACCTATTTCGTTGAATGCTGTGTTTATTTTCCCTTACAACTGTACGGCTATGTCATATCAGTCACCTGGGAATGTAGCTGTATTTCTTTCCTGTTCTTGAGATTATACACAGATGCACATCTATTGTTACTACTTCCTATTCCCTTTTCCATTTATTTACCTGGCAGTAGATAATAGAAAGTTAGCTTGACTTCATTCTTGTTGGATTTATTTTCCTTAATTTATTTTCCCTTGAGTCCAAACTCCAATGATGCGATATGGCAGAAAGTCACTTTGAATTCGGCGCTAACTGGCGGATGCACTAGTCTAAATCTGCCACTAGCGCCGCCTAACCCAATCCGACCAGACGCGACTTAGCAAAGACATCCCAAGCATCCTAGCAGCATCAAAGAGGCTAGAAAGGGAAACGCAACAGGAAAGACTATACATCCTCCAACTCTGTGGGAAATAACTAGCATATTTCACTACAGCTGATGCTTGTAACCATCTAAATTTACCTCAAATCGATATCAATCAAGCGTCTTTACCACGATAGCACCAACGAGAAGCAACGAATCTTTTTTTTTCTTATTTCGTCCCCGGTGGTCGCAAAACGGATCAAGCTTGTCGGTCGGGTGCTTAAGCATATACACCTCAATATATACATACGGCCGTCGCCGCATCCATCTCACCTCGTGAAACGAACGCCATGGTGGAAAAATTCGTTTATATACAACACCATTGACTACAGGAATTGGAACAATCAACAACACTATGGCTCCCGTTCAAGGGTACATGACCTCCTACTCCCCTCGCCTCCGCCAGTATGCGAACGCGCTCCTCACCCCATCCATCCCCCCCTCACAAAGTGCACCTGGCGCGCGGACAACGAAACGTGGTACCATCGCCATAAACTATGCGGAGGATGGGTACGACGATGATGACTTTGACGATAGCGAGGGACCACGACGACCGACAGGATTGAGGAGTTTGAGAAGGGAGGAACTAAACCCGGACAGAGGGCCGGTGGGAGAGAAGTTGGGGACAGAGATATTTCAACCCGTTGATGTGCAACCAAATTTTAGGGAGTGGGTGGTTAAAAAGGTTCTGAAGCCGGCGTATGTTGATTTATCCCCGTTTCCGTTATTTTCATTTTCCGTTATTTCCATTGTTCGGATGATGTAGATATGAAAAACTAACGGACGTTGATGTTTATCCGTGTTTAGGAGGAAGAAACAGCTCAGCACACAAGCACAACTCCCGTTAACCCTAGTACCCATCCGCATCGATCTCGAAGTACCCGCCTACCAACCCGCAGAACCATTCCCCCTACCACGAAACTATCTAGAACTGGGCATCAACCCTGCTGCCCCCGCGTATCGAAAACCAGAACCAGCGCCTGCTTATCGAATTAAGGATACCTTTCTCTGGAATCTACACGAAGCACTCACGACACCCGAAGAATTTGCTACAACCATGGCGCGCGATCTAGATCTACCAAATCCGCAAGCAATGAGCGTGGCGATCTCCAACCAGCTCCGTCAGCAGCTGGAAGAGTATGCCGGCGTCGCATTGCACCCCCTATTCCAAAGCTCACAGCAACAAACCATCACAAACCCCCAGACAGCCTCCTCGAGAGGCGTCTCCGCAACTCCCGGTGCCACGAGCGCCCCAACGCCCGCATCTCTAGCGGACACAACCCCCGGAAAAGGTAGCATAATTGTATCCTCCCAGCAAGTCACCATGAACGACAACGAACTAAACCCCGACGACGCCTACCGCTGCATCGTGAACTTGAACATAAACCTACAAAACAGACTCTACACAGATAAATTCGAATGGTCCCTACTCCACTCGCAAGGACTAGCTGAGGAATTCGCGCGCGTGACATGCGCAGATCTAGGCCTGGGCCCTGAATGGGTCAGCGCCGTGGCGCATGGGATTTACGAGGCAGTGTTGAGGTTGAAGAAGGAAGTCTGTGAGAGTGGCGGATTGATTAGCGGGCTGGGCGGATATGGAAATGAGATCGATAACCAGGCTGCAAATGGGCAGGAGGCCGGGTGGCGTTATGATCCTGATGGACTGGGCGATGAATGGGAGCCGAAGGTGGAGACGTTGTCGAAAGAGGAGATTGAGAAGCGGGAGGGGGATCGGGAGAGGCAGATTCGCCGGTTGCGAAGGGAGACAGCAAGGTTTTCGTCGACGAGTGGGATTGCGCCGGAGTTGACGAGGCAGCAGAGTTCGTCCGGCGGCGGATATTTTGATATTCCCGATGAGCCGATGGGGAGGGGTGAGAGGAGTAAGAAAAAGCGTCGGTTTCGGAGTCTCAGCCCGCTTGGGGGGAGGAGTGGGACGCCTGGTGGCGGCGGGAGGGGCACGCCGGATACCGGGG